>CAJNDV010032006.1:1129-20755 GCA_905221635.1 Symbiodinium sp. CCMP2456 | reverse complement strand
AAAAAAAAAAAAAAAAAAAAAGTGTGATTAAAGTGTACTCACTCAGCTACTAAGCCACTAGAAGCTGCAGAGCCTGCCTCCATGTTCCAGACTTTTCCGATGTGGCAGCCAGTGCGTTGCAGGCGATAAGGTTGACTTGGAGATGACTGGCCATAAGCTGCTCGAAAATGCAATGTGCAATGAGCCATTTTCCGGCCTTTGCGCAGGCACTGATGACGGCACTGTGCGTCACAACGTTTGGGCTCACTTCGCCTGCCTGCATCTCCACGAATAGTACTAGAGCTCTCTCCCATTCCATAGGTTTCTCACAGGCACTGATGGCCGCGCTGTAGGTGATGACGTCAGGCTCTGAATGAATTTCCTGCAATGCGGAGATCAACTCCAAAGCCTGCCGCCACGCTGCAGCTTTTTCGCACGCACTGATGGCGGCATTGTAGACAGCCACATCGACCTGCAGCTTCTGCTGGGTGAACGCAAGCAGCAGCATCCTCAGATTCTTGGAAGGAAGAACCTCCACTAGCCCCTAATGCAGGGGATGTGGGGGGGGGATGTTGGATCATTTTGAGGAAGCCTATAAGATAATGATCTTTGCTAGTCACTCCGACGTATATAACGGCCCCAAGTCGATCCGATGCGCGTCTAAAGTCAGACATTGGAACCAACAAAAGGCTCACTACCACACCCTTTGCCCTAAACCCGAACAGAACGGACTGTTGTGGGCGTGTGTATTGCAAGTACTTTCAACCCCAAACCCAAAGTAACTGAGACCCTAATCAATCCTACGAGCCCTAAACTACACAAGCCTTGGGTCAATGCAGCTTCCCAGGCTGCAGCCTGCCAACACTGGAAGATGGCGTCTGCTCGGTTTCGGGAAGCGGCCGGGGATTTTTGACACTCACACTCGGACTTATCCAGGCAAGGTCTGGGCTTAGGGTCTCAGGATTTAGGATTTTGGGGATCTGGGTTCTGAAGAAAGGTTATATACCTTTTCATTCGTGCGACTATAAGAGGAAAGCATCTTGTCATGGACCTAAGATCTCGAGCCCTTTACCGAGAACCTGAGTTGATGGGCGTGGGTTTATTTGTTTGGGTTGTTGCAGGAATTGGGCTCGATTCTGAGAATAGCAGCTTGCCCCAAGATGTAGAGCAACTGCTGTCATGTGGGGATGTGATAATTGGAATAGGATGCTATTATTACAGTATGATAATAAAGAATGCTACTATTACAGTATGATTCGTATAATAAAGAACTCTCAGAAATGATTGTGGTATGCATTCAGGCTTCTATCGCTCCCACCTTGAGGAAGCAGGAAGGCCCAGGCATGAGAGACCAGAATGTCCCAGGTCGTAAACCCTACTTGCAAGTTCATGGGTAGTTATAAATAGGGTTATGGGGTTCCTGTAAGGGTTCCTTTAAAGGGTTCTATAGGGTTTAAGGTTTAGAGTTTAGGGGTAGTTATAAGCAGGGTTCTAAGTCCACTAATATGGGTTATAATTACAGTTTCCCTACTTATAACCCCACTTATAATTACCCATGAACCTCCAAGTAGATGCACAGCCTAAACCCAAAGCCCAGTCCAGCCTATAAACACCTTAAACGGACCCTAAACCCTACACCCTAGCCCCTATAAGCCCTAAAACATGCACACCCTAAACCCCCCAAGCTCTGAGGCCCCGAAGCTTCAAAAGCCCAAAGCTGTAAAGGCTGGAGCCCTCAGGGCGTACGTTGCGAGACCCGCCGAACCTCCTCGCAGGCGCGGAGTGATGCCTAGGCTCAGCAGCGGACCCCAAAATAACAAGGGTTGAGGGGTTTAAGTTTAAGGTTTCCCTTTTTCCTAAAACTCTGGCCGAAAGGAGAAACATTAAGCTCTAAGCCCAACACCCGGAAACCTGAGCTACCAAAACCCTAAACCTCGAAAGCCCACATAAAACCCCGACAATCCCCTACAGAACCCTCATAACTCCGTATATATGACTCCCCTCATTGCAAAACTTAGTTGCTGAGTTCACAAGCCCCGAAAAGTGTACACTTTCGGTTCTATAAGGGGTCGTATTATCCCAAAAAGTGTAAAGTGTACTCACTCAACTACTAAGAAAAAGTAGCACTGCAAAGGAGCCGAGAGGCTGAGCAGGAGATGACGTCGCTGCGCAGGCGCAGCTTCCTTGGCTTTGGGGATCTTTAGGGTTTAGTGTTTATAGGGTTTAAGGTTTAGGCTTTAGGGTTTAGGGTGCCGGGTCTACCTGGACCCCAAAGAACCTACCTTTTTAGGGTTCCTTATGATGATTTCTTTGCATGAGTCCTTAAAAAGGTAAGTTCTTTGGGGTTAAGGTAGGGTTTAGTTTAGGGTTTCGAGCCCACAGGGGAGCATTCAGGAAGAGACCTTAAGTTGTGGGCGCATTTATATTGTGCTGATTATGGTTGTTAGGGCTTTTAGCGTGTTGGGGCTTACCTATACGGCCCAACACCTGCAAAAAGGCTGTTTTCTGCATCTTTGGGGTGGTCCAAGTAGGGTTCGAGGTTTCAGGGCTTGGTAGGTTGGGGGTTTAGGGCTTCGGGCTGAAGGCTTGCAGGTTTCGAGCCTCACACTCGCACGCAGCAGGCAAGGCTCCACACAAGTCCGTCACGCGAGCAGCCACGCATGACACGCGCACCACTCGGCTCCACAACATATGACTGCCAGATTCAACAGCCACGAACCGGCCAACAGAGCTGCCCGTATAGGACGAAAACAAATACTACGCGGTAAAACTAATCACACCAAGAGCTAGGTCACGGAAACAGCTCGTCGGCAATGACTGTTTCAAAACTACTGTAGCTAGCCTAAACCATGCCACAGTCTCCACGTGTCTCATCAAGCATGCACCTGAATTCCCACTTCTCCACAACGTGCTCACTGAAAATTCCGTCCCCTCTCATTGTCCATGCATGGGGTTAAGGTGTAAACTTAAATAATTTAAGGTACATGGTTTCGGGTTTAGGGTTTAGGATTTAGGGTTTAAGGTACGTGGTTTGGGGTAGGGCTACGGTTTGGGAAGCAGAGTTCAGCGTTAAGGGCCCGAGCCCGAAACCCCAAGCCTAAACCGCCTGGGCTTCAGGGTTTGGAGAGGTTATAAGAATTCGGAGTGAGGAGTCTGCCTTTATTAAAGCCAGTTGGGCTTCTATACTAAACAGCCTGTACACCAGATTCCCATTCAGCAACCCTGATAGAAAGCCCTAATTACCTAATTACGGTTGACGGGTTAGGGTGTGAGGAAGCGATGGGGCTTTGGGACTTCGGGCTTCGCGCTACAAGACTCGACACCCCTAAACCCCGAACTCTGGGACCCTCGAAAAGTTTGCAGTCTCCATGGCCCAGAAGACTTGCATAGAGCCTCAAACATCATAGTCATAGAACTTGTTCCTTGGTTGCCATTGTTTAGAATGATGTCGCTGTTATCATTCGAACTGTCTTATCTTTGCAGCCCTAGAAACCTTAAAAACCCGACTCTCGGAAACCCGAAATCCGACTTGCCAGGCAAGCTGCCAGTTGGTTTCGAGCAGTTGCAAGGCCTTCAGATGGCCCATGGGTGGTGCCACCCAGAGAGCCCAATAATACCTCTAATTAAGAAATATACCTTTAATTCTGTCTTGCCTTGGTAATATAGTTTTGAGATATATTCCTTAATCAAGGGGTATGACGCTCTGGGCAAGGTCGAGGGGTTTCTGCAGCTGTTTAGGTCTAGGGTTTAGGAGTTCAGGTTCAGGGGTTCAGGGGTGTGGTGTTTGGGATTTTGAGACATGCCCGAGTAGGGGTCTGGGGAATCCCCGCCTAAGCCAACACAAGCAATACGCTTGTTGTTTCTCTGCTTCTCTCGCTCTCTCCCTCTCTCTCTGTCTCTCCCTCCCTCCCACTCTCCCCGTGGTGCCTGTTTTGTTTTGGATTGAGCTCGCTGCACATTCAGCACTGCTGCTCCATTCTAGGCGTAGCCCTCCGACCCTTTTACATTGGCCCTAGCTGAGGTCTGAACATGCTACCCCAGAGCCCTACACCAAACGTGATACCCTAACCTGAAACCCTAAACCCCAAACCTGAACGTAAACATCCCACATATAAATTACCCATGTGTCGTGGGCCTGTTGCCACTTCCCATCTTGAGCACAAGCACTGACCACTGTGTTACCTCAGCTCTCTCCACATTAAAACCGCAAACCCTGAACCTTGAACCCTAAACCCTGAATCCTGAACCATAAGCCCTGAGCCCTAAACCCTGAACCCTGAGCCCTCAACCCTGAACCCTAATCCCTGAACCCTTTGCAATCCAGGAGGTTGAGGGCTTCTTTCCAGCCTCTTGTTCAGGGACTTCGGGTCTTGGAAAATTCTGTGAAGGCCGGGTGGTTGTGTCCTTTAAGGGTTCCTTTAAAGGGTCCTGTAAGGGCTACTATAAGGGGTTAGGGTTTAGGGGCCTCAACACTTCGAATCGCGTTTTGGGGCCCATTATACTCGAATTATCGTAGGTAATTATTCAGGCCCCTATATAAATTGGGTTTAGGGTTTAGGGGGTTTAGGGAGTTTAGGGTTTCGGGGGTTTAGCATTTAGGGTTTAGGGATTAACAAACTTAGCGAACTAATTGTAACTTTTTCAAATTTGCTGACACCAAGGGGTCCAAACTCAAACTTTTAGGGTCGATGGACAATTCCCGTAAATTTGGAAAATCCCATATCATGCTTCAGAAACCCGTGCCTAACTCGTAGGCTACAGGATCAACCATTCACGGCCATGTCAACAGCAAACAACATCAACCCGAGCTCCGTTTTTGGTACTGTAACTTGCAAACTCGCAAACCCTAGGGGCGCTCTAAGCCCTGAATATGTCCTCAAGTGACGAATAGAAGACTCGAAACCCTAAACCCTAAAACCCTAAACCCTGAACCCCTAAACCCTAAACCCTATAACCCCCCTAAACCGATTCGAGGCGCTTGTGATCAAGTTCGGAAGCAGCTTTCTGTCTGCCGCCTCCCACGCAAGCTGGTTTGCCTTGGCTGCAGGTAAACCCCTACTGAAATCCTGCAAATGACGATGAAGAGGCACAAGATGATCAGTATAGGACGGTGGTAGTGACGGTAGCTGTTAGTGCTTCTGTTCCTGCTGCCCATCCCCGCTAGTTTCGCTCGTTTCTTCCAGCTGTAGCTGCCGCTCCTGCTCCTGCTCCTGGTTGCTGTTGCTACTGCTGCTGCTTCTCATGCTGCCGTGACACCTGCTACCAAAAGGTGACATGCCGAATGGCTTGTGCATTTCTCTGTCGCTCCGCCTTGCGTGCATGTGCACACATGCACGATAGGCCACAGTCCATGACATATACAGTCGACATCAATGGCTGAAATACATACACGACTTAGGATTTAGGATACCGATCAGTTATGTACCCTGTATACATAGTCAGACGAATACTGATGACAACAATAAAAATCACAACAAAACAGTAGTAGTAGTAGTAAAGGAGTAGGAGTGGTCGGAGTAGTAGTACAAATAGTCGCAAAGATTATATATGTATGTATATATATAATTATATATATATAGAGATACACACATAAGTGCCTTATATGGTCAGCGGCCCTCCTCAAAAGCTCCATGCCAGTGAGCTGCACGTTGCCACCTTGCAGCTCTCTCGCAGCAGCTAACAGAGGCATTGAACTTCACAAGGTCCGGCTGCAGCTGCATCTCCAAAACGTTGCCAAGCAAGAAGATACCTTGCTTGATCCTTCTAGTACAGCCGAAGATATGTTGCTGGTTCTAAACCGGAGGCTACTCGGTTAAGCCACCTCATTCTCTGCAAAATTCCGGTAAAGCAGCCTACACCACGTTTTTGATACATGCTCCCAGTAAATGCATGTCAATGCGGCAAGGACCTTGCTGATGTTATGCCATGATGCCTTGCGCCCATGCCGCAGCATTCCCAGTCGCAGTGATGCCTGCACCATACGTAATCACATTCGGTCGCAGAAGCATGTGCTCCATATCCCGCAGGAGCATCTGCGCTTGCAGCCATTCGGACGATACACCGCATGAGGTGATTGCCGCACTGTACACGATCACATCGGGATAGAGAAGAATCGCACGAGCCAGAGTCACATGCAGAACGGCCTCGTTCCAACGACCCGGGCACTTTGCACAAGCGCTTACCACTGCACTGCAGGTGACAACGTTCGGCTGCAGGTGTCGGCTTGGAAGCGAACAAAGTAGACTTCCTGCAGCATTCCACTTCGCAACCTTCTCGTAACAGCTGATAGCAGCACCGTATGTGACGACACTTGCCTGTAGTCGGCACAGGCCAACCTCTGCAAAGAGTTGTAAGCCTTGGGACCACTGATCCAGTCGGTTCCATTTGGTAATGAGCTGCGTGTGGGTGAAGATATCAGACACTAAACCTGGCATTTTCCTTGGACCACCAGCAAACTCGAAAGTTGAGGCTGTCGCCCGAATCCCTCAACGTGTGTTCAACGAGGCAGCTGGAGGCATCCGAATCGAAGCCTCAACACCCTCAATCTTGCTAGAACGTCCGACTGCCTTCGACCTTCGATGATGAGTTACTAGATACAGTACGCACCATTCGAAGACGCGTGTCGAGGGTATACCTTGCGGGCCTTACCGACAGCTTAGATGCCATGCCGCTAAGACGCTGAGCTTGCTTTCCTCAGCGCAGATATACCCCAACATCCCACTTCAAAATGCAAGTCATTAGTCTGGCAACTACTAGGTGCTTTGATTCTTGGACAGAGGTATCAGGAAATGTAGCATGTCAGCATTCGGCACGTCAGAGCTGTGGAACTTTTTCCAATCCCAACAGTAACGTCGGATCCAAGCTCTCGGCCAGGATCTCATCAAAGGCCCCCAGCAAGTGCAGCGTCGGCTCTGGTTGTCCTGCGTGCTCGCAGGCCGAGATGGCATGACCGTAAGTGACGGCGTCAAGTTCGATGCTGCTGGTCGCTGCCGCGGCCATGAGGACGAAAGCCTGCCGCCATTCAGCTGCATGCTCGCAGGCACAGATGGCCGAGCTGTATGCGATCAGATTCGGCTGCCCGGCAGTGGCGGAAAAATCCGCGAGCAGCAGAACTGCATGCTGCCAGCGGCTGGCCTTCTCACATGCACTTACCAATGCACTGTAGGTAATAATGTCTGGCACTTGTCTGGCAGATTGCAGCTGGCTCAACAGCAGCACCGCTTTCCTCCATTCAGCTGCCTTCTCACAGGCACTGATTGCAGCATTCATGGTGACCAAGTTCGGCTGCAAGCCCTCTTTGGCGAGGCTTGACAGCAACACCAGCACTTGTCGCCACACGCCGGCTTTCTCACAGGCGCTGATCGCAGCACTGAAGGTGACGACAGAAGGGCTCAAAGGTCCTTGCTGAACCTCGGTCTCGCATATGCATCGATATTCTCCTTGCTATCATGATGATGCTCATCGTCATCCTCCCCCTCGTCCTCACAATCTTCTTCTGCATGCTCATGCCCATGCTCATCCTCATCCTCCTCCACCTCCTCCTCCTCCTCATCGTCACCATCGTCACCCTCATCACCATCATCATCATCATCAGTCGGCATCATCGTCGGCAAGGTCTGCAGGTTCACCAGCTCCATGACAACCTAGCCAACCAGGAGCATCCCCACCACAGTGACAGTTAAACATCGTTGTCATGATCATCATCATCATCACCATCATCATCATCACCCTCCTCATCATCATCATCATCACCATCATCATCGTCACAAACACCACAATCAACGTCGTCGTCATTGTCTATCTCCTACACAATTCCATCAACATCGTCATCACCGTCACCGCCGGTCACCATCATAATCACGGCCACCGTCGCCGCCATCGTCACGAAGGGCAATGATGGTCGTCGTCGCGGCACTTATCGTTGTCGTGGCCGACGTGGCCGGCATGGATTGTGCTCGTGATGGTGGCGGTGGTCGGGCGTGCAAGGTGAAAATGCGGTGGTGAATTTTGTGCCGGTGACTTGGGGATTTACGACAAACAACGGTCGTGGTGGCGGTCAGAGTAATTGTCGTCTTAGCTGCGTTGACTTGTTAATATGTCTTTTCCTGTGCATCCTCCTCCTGCTGCCACCATTCTGTTCTGGCTATACTTGGAGGTTCATGGGTAATTATAAGTAGGGTATAAGTCCCCTAATATGGATTATAACTATAGTTGCCCTACTTATAACCCCACTTCATGAACCCGAAACCCTAAACCCTACCCTCCAAGTACTGATAAACCTCCCCTGAGATTCCCAAACCCCTATCTGAGGAGAATATATATATATATATATATGTGTGTGTGTATGCATATTTGTATGTATATATACACACATGAAAAACAACGATTACAGGAGCCCGACAACATGATTTAACGTCTATTCCTCAATTATATTCGGGGATTTGGAGTCTCTAGGTGGGAATTGCACCCAAGAGCTCGGGAGGGGAGCCCGATGGAGGTGAAGTGGGGATCGCAGGGATAGGGTGTAGGGTTTTCGGGTTTAGGGGTTTAGGGTTTTCGGGTTTAGGGCTTCAGGGTTTTAGGGTTTGGGGCTTTCGGTTTAGGGTTTTCGGGTTTAGGGCTTTAGGGGTTTAGGGTTTCGGGTTTAGGGATAGCGTCTGGCAGGGTTTAGGGTTAATACATGCGGGTTTAGGGATGACCCTATGGCCCTAAACCCTGTGCAGGCCCTATAATTAACAAGCAATACTCTAGTACACCTTTCGTAACACCTATAAAGATATACCATAGCCCCACACCCTTATCTGGTTCCCTGTTAGGGCTATATTAAAAAGATCATGTTTAATCCTTCTTGTGTTTTACTATAACAAGAATGTAACATTGTAATTGTATCCAACAAAGACCCAGTTATAAGCAATGTTACCCCCGTCTAGCCCCAACATAATACCCTAGAAGTAGAACCCACCTATAGTTATAAAGGATCCGGAACCCCTAACCTTTAAGCTTTAACCCCTACCCAGAGAGCCCAATACCCCTTAATCAAGGAATCTACCTTAAATCATAAGATTAAGGCCCCCCTAGTTTAAGGTATGTTCCTTAATTAAGGGGTATTGGGCTCTCTGGGTATACAGCCCGCGGCACCTCAAGGAGCAACTGGAGGGCCAGCTTCCACTCAGCCGCTTTCTCACAGGCGCTGATTGCAGCGTTGTAGGTGATCTCATCGGCTTCGTAGGAGCTTTCCTGGGTCACGCGAAGTAAGGAGCACAATCGGCTACTGCAGCAGTATAATAAGACTCTGGAAGGAAGACTCCCTCTTTCTTGATATCATGGATAGTACGGTACCGGCCATCATCTTCATGAGCAGAATAAGAACCAAGAGCACGCGACACATAAGGATGCGAAGATCCCGGAACCCGAAACATTGAATTAATCCGAAAGGCTCACAACCCCAAGAACGTAGAACCCCAAACCCTAAACTCCAAACCCAATCCCTAAATCCAAAACCGCTCGCAAGCTTCACCCAGGCCAGCGAGGAGTAGCAGTGCTTCTGGCCACTTTCCGGCCTCGCTACTGTTGATGATATGAACCCTGCATTACCTCAAGGACCCTAAACTATGGGAATCCTGGTATATTCCTGATTATGGGTAATACAGAATTTGCTTCAGCAACCGTAGTGTCTGCTTTTGGGGGTTGATAAGGCTCAGAGGGTTCAGGCTTAGGACGTAGCGAGGCATTGAGAGCTTTAGGCTCCACTGTTGGAGACTTGACATAATGTAGGGGCCTTAATAATTAGAATAGGGCTTGGGGGTGTTATAGTTGTACGATAAAAGAGCCCAAAACCCTATTCTAATTACTAAGGCCCCTATAGTTGGATCTCTAGACTTTGGGTCTGCAGAGTTTCGTGATCGCTTGGGTGCGAAGTCACGAAGCCAGATCGCCCCAGCGACTACAAAGCGGTTTAGGGTTTAGGGTTGAGGGTTTCGGGTTTAGGGTTGCCACCGCCATGCCCTGGCCTTGCAATGAGCATCACAGACAAGTTAACGTGGCTGCCACACTAAAGGGTGCGTTTAGTGTTTTCGCGTTTTCGCGTTCCCAGAGACTCCAATATCCCTTAATTAAGGAATATACCTTAAATCATACTAGGGATCCTACTATACTTTAAGGTATATTCCTTAATTAAGGGCTATTGGAGTCTCTGGGTTTACGCTCAGGGCATGAGGGAACTTAACCCTAAACCCTAAGCCCTAAACCCTGAACCCTAAGCCCTAAGCCCCTAAACCCAAACCCTTGCAAGTCGGTTCCTTCTCGCAGGCGCTGATTGCTGTGTTCCAGGTGATCAGATCCTCGGTGTTTGAGGAGGTCTGAGGCTTCGGGTTTTTGGTTTAGGGGTTTAGGGGTTTAGGGGTTTAGGGTTTAGGGTATAGGGTTAGGGGTTGGGGTTTGCGGTTTATGGCTCAGATTGTTACACAAATTTTGGTTCTCAGACGTGTAACTTCTGTGACCTAGGCCTAGGAGCCAGGAGCTGGGATAGCCGGGGCACGACACAGCTCGAGACCCCCAATAAAGGCCTTCTAGCCTTGTAGAACCTGTGATTGGATTTTTTAGAAAGGGATCTTGGGGGACCTCGAACTCCGGGCGAGAACTGCTGCAATCTTCGCAGCCTCAACTCCTCCTGTCGGCAAGCCCCCCACCCCGAGCCCAAGAAGCACCAAATCCCAAACCCGTCCTCCCTGCAAAACTCTGCACTCTCAGACACTGTGCCCTATAAACCTTAAAACCCCCCTAAACCCCTATTCCCTATGTAAGTTCATCCCAAAAAGACTGTCATCTTACCATCGGCCGACGACAACCGACTGTCCAAGGCTCCATCTGGAGGCCCCCGGAGGAAAGGCCTTACTTCCCCAAAAAGCCAGGGAAATAAAATGTTAAACTGTCAAAAGATTACTAGTAGGATAAAGAACCCAAAAAGTTTAAAACGTTCATAAAATTACTACTAAGTTATCAGAACAAACGCGATTAACAACTTTCAGAAAATTACTACTAAAAAAATTAAGAACCCACAGGGTTAAAAGGTTGGGTATTGGGGATCTAAGAGGCTCTGAAGGAGGGCCAGGCCAGCGTCCCAAGCACCGGCAGATTCGCAGGCAGCGATCGCCTCGATTTGTCCCCAAGAGTTTGGGATTTAGAGTTTAGGGGTTTAGGGTTTAGGGTTTAGGGGTTTAGGGGTTTAGGGGTTTAGGGGTTAGGGCCGTTTAGGGTTTGAGGGCTTATAGGGTTTAGGGTTTAGGGCTTCGGATTTAGGGGTTTAGGGCCGCTTAGGGTTTAGATAGCCTGCATACATTCTAGTATAAGTCATGGAGCCCTGTATTCGTGAGTGGGCTTGTCTGCATGGTAATACCAAACATGAGTTTCTTACCATTCAATTACCATTCTCACCACCACCATCATACGAAACAACAGTTGGAATCACCAGCATCACCTAAAATCCCAAACCCTATCCTCCCAACTCAAGCCCTGAATCCGAAGCCTTACCCTCCCTTCATCACCACCACCGGCTGGGAAATGCGTCCTTGCATTACAAGCTGACAAAGCTGGGCTGACATAGGGCCCCAGAGCCACTTGGAGGTTCATGGGTAGTTTTATTTGGTGTTATAAGCAGGGTAGCGACAACTATGACCCACATCAGGGGACTTATCACCCTACGTATAACTACCCATGAACCTCTAAGCAAGGCGTGCAGCCGCAGCAGTTTACTACCGTGGTGTTCGTAGGTGCTCGTGGCATGATAATTAGTTGAATCGCTGAAATGGAAGGATCCGCCCATGTTTATAGGAGCCAAGCAGCTGCATTAAAGGAAATGATGTCCGCTTGCATGCTCACGGCATCCACTTCTTCGAGCAGATGCAGACTCTGTCGCCACTCGGAAGATGCTCCGCATGCGCTGATAGCAGAATTGTAAGTGATAGTGTTGGCCTGCACCTCTAAAGCTTGCATCTCCGCAAGCAAGCCTAAGGCTTGCTGCCACTCAGCAGCCTTCTCACAGGCACTGACTGCAGAACTGCAAAGAATCACGTTCGGTTGCAAGCCTCTCCGCCCCAAATCCTCTAAGAGCAACAGAGCTTCTGGCCACTTTGCAGCCCTCTCCGTGGCGCTGATGGCTGCACCGAAGGTAACAACTGTGGGAAGAAGGCCCATAGCATCGACGCTCCGTAGAAGCTCCAAGGCCTGCGCAGGGCTTTTGGCCTTGGGCTTAGTTTTTGTATTTTTAAAGTGGGCTTAGGGTTTGGGGTTTAGGGTCAGGGGTAAAGGGGCAGTTCCCTGAACGGAGGTCTCTGGCACATTGCTGTTGTGGGAAGGAACCTCTCATACGTTTTGCAGTCCGATGTAGAAGTATTGCTTTGATGTGCTTTGGCATGCGATCCAGTATTGCTAGTTTCATTGCTTATGTTTTCTATCCGCCTAGCTGGCCTTGCGAGACCGACGCTCGGGCTGGAAGTATTAGGTTAGAATCTTTGGTGAGAAGTTGCCATCTTGAGAAGACGAGGGTGCTAAGCCCAAGTGCTTGCTTTGACTGCGAAGCAACAATAACAACCAGCGAGCGAGCCACCATAAAAGCCGCTCAGGTGGGTAACGAAGCACTTCAAGACTAAATGCTGTTTGCATCAACATCATGATGATCATTGACGCCATCACCATCACAACCATCACCCTCAACCCTCGACCTCACTCTCACCGTCGCCATGATCATCATCACCAACAACAGCATCACCATCATCATCATAATCATCATAATCACAATCATTCGCAACATCATCATCGTCATCAACATCATAGCCAGTATTATCATTATCATCATCATCATCCTCAGAACGCCCTCAGTACCCCTGTCGACCCCGGAAGGTTGACAGGATGGGCCATGCTGAGTTCTGAGCTACGGACCCGTTGCCACTCGCTCGCACGGCCACAGGCGGTGAGGGCTGAGTTGTAGACGATGACATCCACTTGGATGCCGCACTGACGGGCCTCAGAAGTGGCAAACATCGCGTCACAACAGAGCTGCAGAAGTAAGCTGAAGTGAAGAAGAGCTCAGGTATCTGCTCCAAAATTGAATTCCAACCCCTTCTGACCCATGATAACTGCAATGATGTGTCTCAGAATGAGAACGAACTTGGCGGCTATGAAGACTCTTCTTTATGCTACCGATCTAAATGACCCTGAACCTTCTAACCCCTACATACCAAGCTCTAAACCCGAGACCCTACAAGTCGTTAGATCCTGCATGGCATTCGCAAAGCCGAACAGCCCAGGGTCGACAACGCTTCCTATTGCAAGTATGTTTGACACGTATCCTTCTGATTACGTTTATTATGGCTATTACGTTTGTTACTATTATACTATTAATGCCCCATTATTACTATTCGTATTCGTAATCGTATTATTTCTTGTTATTACTATTCTTACTATTTTTGTAGTTCTTAATGTTAACATTATCCGTGAGCAGTCGAATTCGGTATTAGTTAGTAATGCTATTTTTACTAGCAGTATTATGACTTTTGCTTCATTCGTACCATTGTTACGATGGTCTTTATGATTATTACTAGTATTGTTGGACAAGCCACCGCTTCTCGGAGCAACGCCAAAGCTTGCACCCACCGCCGCCCGGCAGCACATTCCTAGAGCTCGACTGTGTTATCGAAGTCGTTTTTTAAGTGTAAGGTTTGCCGTTTGAATTCGGTATATATGTTGTATCATACAGTATAGATGCTAAATAATATTTTAAGGTTTAAGATTTAGGGTGTAGAGTTTAGGTTTGCCGTTCCCTTGCCTCCTCGGCGTTCTTGGATCTGCTATTTTATTTTGAGTTCAGCCGGGTCAGGTCGAACATGCTTTTGGAAAACTGACGCCAACATCCACAACACACAACCTGTCACTAATCGGTCTTGCATTGGTTTTTCTATTCGTTGTTTCGCCTCGGCAGAGTGCTCCAGTCCAGACAACACCTTTCCGTGTCTCAAGAACTGCGGTGAGGAATTTGGGTTCCTGCTTCAACAAGAAGAAGAGAATAGGAGCAGAAGGTCCGCAAATAACGATAGTTTACAGTGCGACGGAAAAAACCTGGAACTGTGACAAGAGCACAGAACAGGAAGATCAACAATATCGTCAATATCTGAGTTGCGTGTCGTAGCTTTGCCCGATGTATAGTCCTCAAAGTGCCTTTTTTGAACCAAACCCCTAAGCCCGAAACCCTAAACTCTAAACCCGAAACCCAAACAAGCCCACAACTCTGATCTCACGGTTGGGACCTCGGCATGGGAGATGCAAACTCGGTTTTTGCGCCCTCGCCCCTGAACACACATCTGGGTTCCTGTTGTGAGTTTACACTTCGAGTTGCCATAATAAGGAAACCCTGCTATTTATTAACTATAGTAACTATAGAGCCCTAATATGGTAATTTAACCGAGGGTGCTCCTCAAGAACCCACAAAACCCGTGAAGTGGTGGTTTACATTTCCTCGCCTTGATCTGGTTGGTGAAGTCTCGGACGGATGCACGCCGGGGTCCCATTCCGACATGGCCGCTGCTGATGCCATGAGTTTAGGTTGAAAGACCCGTGCATGATTTACAGGATATTGAGATTATTAGGTTTCTAGGTGCCTAGTATAATAGGTTTTACAAGCTTTTGCGTTCATGGTTCAGGGTGAGGGTCCACTTCTAAGTCTGCGGGCGCTCCCGAACCAGGGTTGATAGGAGGGTATTCGGTATGGGACGAAGTCATTCGCTGCAAATCTCGATGATAATGTAGAGATCGGCAGCATAGAAATTACCAACAGGTTTCGTGTCGACGTGCAGTGCTGGTGCAGGCTTCACATGTCGAAAGGGGCCTGGATACTCCGAATGGGGACTATACCCTTCAAATACGGGGTCTTCACCAAAATGGTTTAAGGCATGTTCCTGAATTAGGCTGTATTGGGCTCTCTGGTCTCTCGCTCAGGAGGATGCCTTCTCTCGCGCCTGCTTGCACTTCCGATGCAAATAGAAGGCTATAGGGCATCAGCCCCAAACCACTCTGCTGTAGGGCATGCGTCCTGCAGCTGCCTTTTGATTGCCTGGGCGTTGTTTAAGCGTTGCAATTCTCGACTCTCCCTAGCTCTCTCTCTCACTCTCTCTCTCTTCCTGCATCCACCTGCGCCCGTGCGTGCATGCGCTCTGTGCGCACTTCTGTGTCTATGATTTTATTGTGATTGTGACACAGAGCTCAGAAGAAGCTCAAACATCGAGGCCAGCAGACCAAAGGACTTGAAGGTTTGTGTCCCTACCTATTCCGAACGCGTCACATTACCTGCAAATTCCAAAATCCACACATCGCTTTTGATCCCAAAGCTGCGCAGTATGCGCTTGCTTGCTCGAGTTTCAGCCGGCTTTGCGCGGACCTGGCACTGTTATAAGTGTTTCTTAAGGTTTAGGGTTTCGGGCGGGTGTTGCTGTGCAAGACACTGAGCTACCCAGGTTCCAATGATAGGGGTTGCGTTGTGATTTCGTCCCAGAACATTGCCTGCTGATTCAGTTTCGGCCACAAGCACGGAGGCCTCGACATCCCACATCCCATATAGCCTGTATGTCACTTTGGTGTTCCGTTGTTGCTCGGCCTGGAACCTCACATGGACGCAAGTCTCTCATGTGACTCATGTGTGCCAGTTCCTCCACTTGACGGTACACAAGACCGATCATTGCTACATTTTTCCTGTACAGTAGCCCGACACCCTAAACTGGGTTCTTGTTAAGGTGTTTATTAATTTAGGTTGCCACAAAAGGTATAGTAAATAATCTGATTTTTTATCATGGTACCTGGCAACTTTAAACTAAGATTCTTAACAAGAAACCATAAACCCTAAACCCCTAAACCCCTAAAACCCTAAACGTAACAAGAACCCAAAGCACTGTAGCTTCAAACTGCAAAAGGCTCCAAAGGCACTCGCAAGTCTCTAGTTTTGCCCCGGGCAGCTCTCGGAATCCCTCCGCGGCTACGCTCTGTGGCGGGGCACGACCCTCGAGCTTGGTAATCGTCTAAGGTCCAAGGATGTTTATGGTAAGTCTCTGGTTCGGAATCACCCTAAACCCCTAAATCCTAACCCTCAAACCCCTAAACCCTGAACCCTAAACCCAAAGCCCCAAACCTGAAATCTGTAAAGCTTGCGAACATTCGCACGCAGAGACGCAGGCGAGGCAACGACAAGGCAAATCTGGAAGGGTTTAACCATGCGCAACCCGAAACAGGAAATGTCCAATGATGAGAAAAATGGTTTTGGGGTACAGAAGAAGTGTACTGAGGAAACTGAAGGAATACCGCTACTAATTCTTCAGGTTTTGTGTTAATTTCGATTGGGAGTTTCCACAACCCATCACCGGTGCCATGAACAAATGTCCATGTTCCGAGGCCATGACTCTGGTATCGGGGATGCCTGTGCAAACTCGATGCATCTTAACGGCTTGTAGCGCATTGCAAGCCACAGCAAGCAGGGCAGGTCCTAACAGTTTAGGAACTATAGGCGATGAGGCCGCTAGTATAACTGATGATTCAGAAGTTCAGATGCTCAGGGAGTGAGGGTTTAGGGCGATCAGTGACCTATCTTGTGTTGGATCTGACTTAATCCATGCACACTACACTGCGTACGTTCGCTGTCTCACCTTCCCAATAGGTACCAGGAGCGTGCCCCTGCGCGACTCCCCATGTCAATTTGCATTCCTGCATGCTGCATATATTCCTATACTAGAACATACCGCGAGCCCCCTTTTCAAATGGTCCGGTCCCGTCCCATCCCTCTTCCAACCTCGCGCGCGGTCAAGTTCCATGCCTGGACACAGGCTGCGTCTGGCAAGCTCAAGCAACAAAGGCACAATTGCTTGGAGGTTCATGGGCAGTTATAAGTAGGGTTATAAGTCCCCTAATATGGGTTATAATTAAAGTTACCCTACTTATAACCCCACTTATAACTACCCATGAACCTCGAAGTGTATATTGTATACGTAGCTTACAAACGAATAATACTCTGAACGTGGAATTGTGAGGCCCATGATGCTACACCTATGACAGGGTCTAGCGTTAACTGGGGGGCGATGACACGGTCACCCGGTCAGCTCTCAGTGGACGTTGTGATGCCAGGATGAGCATATCGAACAGGACAAGCACGGTTGGTATTCGTGCCTTTGTTTCCTGCAACCGTTGGTTATTGGGATGCCTATCATAACATAGATATGGATAGCTGTTTCGACGCCTTTGCACAGATTGCAGCCAGCCTCTTCCAAGCTGGATTTGGCTCGCTGCAGGTCTCAGTGCCACGAAGCACTCAGGCTTTTACACAAGGAAGGGTTGAGCACAACGAGGACCCTGCAAATCATCTTCATCGGGGCAAGACAACGGCCTTACTGAGCAGAATAGGGCCTGTGGGGTAGAAAATGCAACCCTAAACCCTGAAACGTGGAATCCTAAGACTCGTACTTGGACAACGAAGTGCTCAGGCGCCTTCTTCCCTTAACCCGAAACCCCCTTTTTTTGAGCAGTGGAGGTTTCCGAAAAATAGGGGACCCTAACATAGTACCTCGAATAATAGGATCCTTATTAGAAGGACTCCAAAATACGGTACCCCTTATTTTCGGAAACTCCCACCTAAACCCGAAACCCCCTAAACCCTAAATCATTTGCCGGGCTTTGACGGGTCCACACTGCCTCCCCTCGAAGAGGAAAGGCGGCTCAACTCAGCTTAGACGAATTTCAAGCAACATGGAGTTCTTCACAATAAAAGAGCGGGCTTTGAAGTTGTTTTTAATTAAATATATTAAAAACATAGGGTTCATAGCAATACAGAAAGGACTTTGAGGTCTATGCGATGAAGGCAGGTAGTTCAAGCGAAAGGGGAATTAGAAGGGATAGTGCAACGAAGTTTTTTGAGGTCCCTAAACCCTAAACCCCTCAACCCTAAGATTTTTTGAGGCCCCCCAGCCGAACCGCAGCATTTTTACCGCTTGTGCCCAGAAGCTGTCCATCTGGACTAACAACCAACCTTAAACCCTTTTGCAACAGGCTTCGTACTTCGCCTGGAGTCGGCCGCCGCTGAAGCCCAGCAGCTTTATTGCTGGACAAGACGCCCCACACACACTCACACCATCAAGTTCAGAAGCCAGCGAACCTTAAACCCTAAACCCTAAACCCTGAACCCTAAACCCTACACCCTAAACCCTAAACCCTAAACCATGAAGAGATCTGGGCCGCTCACGGAGAAGTGCCCGGAGACCCGAAATGACGAACACATCCTCAGGCCGCCGAGCCTGCCATGAACGGCTTGGGACTGGTTTAGGGCTTTGGGTATACGGTTTAGGGTATAGGGTTTAGAGTTTAGGGTTTAGGGGTTTAGGGTTTAGGGTTTAGGGCTTTGGGTTTAGGGCTTTGGGGTTTAGGGTTTAGGGCTTTGGGTATAGGGCTTTGGGTTTAGGGCTTAGGGTTTATAAGGCTTAGTGTTTGGGTTTAAGGTTTAGGAAGGCGTAGGTTCCGTGAAAGGGATCTTCAAGGCTTCCGTCGGGGATCTACGTTTAGGGTTTGGGGTTTGTGGTTTAGGGTTTAGGGTTCAGGGCTTTGGGTTTAGGGTTGACACTTCCTACTCAGGGCTTTAGGGCTTGAATTCGGTGAGTTTGGGGACCTTTGGAATGAGAATTGGGTTTCAATAAGGGCTCCCTGAAAGTGTTTCCATAATACGAAGGTTCGTGCAACGTTTCTACGAAGGGGTTTCAAAGGGGGGTTAAGGGGTTTACAGTTTAGCGTTTAGGGTTTCAGGGCTTGTAGGGACGAGGTGGAGGGTTGAGCTCTTGCCTCAAACGGGAAAGCACAGTCTACTGATCCTTTGTGTTCCTGAGTACAGCATTGCGTGACACATCCCCGCAACTCAATTCGTAGGCTTCTGCATGGACACCTGCAGTTGAATGCCTTTTTGAGGTATTTAGTCTAGGACATTTTCAGGTGGGTAGTTACCGTTATAGGAGCCTTATGGAAGGTCTATATACCTCATGGAAGCCTTGTAGAAGCCCTATGTACCCTAAACTCCAACTCCCCACCTGTAGTTTCCTTTAATTTAAGGCTGCTCAGATCATGACTTCCCTAAACTCTAAGCCCTAAGCCCTAAGCCCTAAACCCTAAACCCTAAACCCTAAACCCTAGGCTACTCCGATCATGACTTCTTTTCCCTTACCAACGTCCCGAAGAGCCCGGGGAGTGGCAGGTCACCTCCTCCGAAGGCAGTTGAACACGCTTCAGCAGGACGGGTGCATACGGTTCAGGGTTTAGGGGGTGCTTCTGAAAGGGGCTAGGGGTTCAGAGTTTAGGGTTTAGGGTTTAGGGTTTACTTGGGAATCTTTTTTGATTGTGATAAACCATAAGCTCAAAGGTCTTTTTCTTTTGGGGTCGACGGGCCTTGTAGCAGGGGTCTTGGGTAGGATTGGAAAGTATATTCTTGGAGGGATGCCGGAAGGTGCCCAGTTGGTTCTACGAGTAAATATTGTAAGTCTAAGCCCTAAAACTCTTATAGGGTTTGGTGTTCAGGGGTTTAGGGGTTTAGGGTTTAGGGGTTTGGGGGTTTAGGGATTTTGGGGGTTTAGGGGTTTA
>CAJNDV010032005.1:16116-26773 GCA_905221635.1 Symbiodinium sp. CCMP2456 | reverse complement strand
AAACCCCAAACTCCAAACTCCAAACCCCAAACCCGAAACCCTAAACCCTAACCCTAAACCCCAAACCCTAAACCCTAAACCCTATAATATGAGGTCCTAACAGGATTCTACGGGTCGAAGGTATCCAGAACCCTAAGCCCGACTTGGGTTTGGGACAGGGGCAGCTGTAGGCCGGCCATCATTGGCTTCCTTAGGGTGTAGGGTTTAGGGATTTAGGGCTTTAGGGTATAGGGGTTCAGTGTTTAGGGTTTAGTCGGGTTTAGGGTTTGGGGGTTCAGGGTTTGAGATTTGGAGTTTAGGGCTTCAGGGTTTAGGGGTTTGGAGGGTTTAGGGTTTAGGGGGGACAATATCGGGTTTAGGTGTTGGGGGTTTGGAGGGTGCCAAGTAAGCCTATAATCTTTGACCTGGGTTTAGGGTTTTGTAGTCCTTTATCCGAAACCCTAAATCCTAAGAGCTTGAACCCTAAGCCCTAAACCCTAAACCATAAGCCCTATAAACCCTAAGCCCTAAACCCGGAAGGAAACTTCACAGCTTTCCCAACACGACCTGAAGCCCTGGCAACTGGTACAACCCCATAAACTCCACAAAATCCTTCGTGGAATGCCATTGAGACTCCTTTAGAGGACGAGAGCCGAAGGCTTTGCCCCCAAAATTTTCTAAGCCCTGAATCCGAAACCCCCTAAACCCCTAAACCCTAAATAAACCCATCTAGGGTTTAAGGTTTAGGGTTTAGGGTCCCTAAACCCTAAACCCTAAACCCTAAAGCCTAAACCCTAAATCCGAACCCGAAATCAGCTGACAGAGGAGCTGTTTGCTCGGCCCTCGCAAAGGTCGTCGAAGATCGAGTCCTCTTCCCCCGACCTTCTTCAGAGAGGGCTGAGGGTTTCAGGGTTTAGGGTCTTAGGGCTGAGGGTTTAGAGTCTTAGACGGTTTCTAGAGGGCTTGATCCGGTTTGAGAACGGGTTTAGGGTTTAGGGTTTAGGGTTTAGGGTTTAGGGTTTAGGGTTTGTTCAGGGTTCGAAAACAGGTTCCGATAAGGGTTTTTAGAAGGGGCCTTTGAAGGTTTTACAAAGCGGTTCTGCACAATTTCGAGGTTTGGGCCCTTTAAACGTTCTGCAAGGGCTTTAGTCTCAGGATTTCTGGGACTATGGTGTGACTATGTGGGTGCTTCTCAGCAATGCTTAAGGGTTTCTGGCTCAAGAATTGCAAGGATTTTCTGGTTCCCCTTGGGCCCTTCCTTGTTCAGGAGGATCAGGATGTGAGGAGAATAGTCATGGAAAGTATCCTCTTCGTCCAGGTCCCTGCTGAAAGGTCGTAGAGACAAGTTTAGAAACAGGGGGTGCGCCCTCTCTCGGGGGCATGGTTTAGGATTATGATTAGGATTTTCCGGCACAGGACTTTACATAGTCTTAGGGTTTAGGGATTCAGGTTTTCAGGATTCAAGGATCAGGTTTAACGTCTGGACAGCAAAGGTGGGCTTCTGCATTCTGCGGATTAGAGCTTCAGGCTGAGGGTATGTAGGGCTTATAGAGTTATAGGGCCTTAACAATAATTAGATTAAGGTTTTGAAGGTATACTAGACTTTAGGTATAATAGGAAACCCCCACAAGACTATTGGTGATTAGTTAAGCCCCTATATAGTACCATTAACCCCAAAACCTTAAACCCCTACATCCTAAACCCTGATGATAGAGGAACCTACAGCATCTGGCCACGTGGCCCAATCCCAACGCCGACCTCTGAATGCATATATAGATAGATGTGCACATAGCTATTACGCACGTGGGAGTTTCCGAAAATGAGGGGTGCCTTACTTTGGGTCCTTGTAATAAGGATCCTACGGTACTAGATTAGGTTCCCCTATTATCGGAAACCCCCTGGAATGTGCATCTGAATGGTCATGCATAGACATATGCACATACATATACGCATGCGCATACGTGTAGGCATATGATTGTGTGTATGTGTACATGAGCATGCACAAATGTGCCAAGAAGTTATGCATGCATGCCTACATACATGCATACATACATACATGCATACATACATACATACATACATACATAATTACATAAGCATTGGTCCGACTATTGGCAAAGATATCCACGAGGTCCCTTATTATAGTTACAGTATACTTTGCCCCAAACCCTACTCTAAACCCTAAACCCTAAACCCAAAACCCTAAACCCTAAACCCTAAACTTCCTAAACCCTAAACCCTGAACCCTGATTATGAAGGCCCCCTGCATTAGGCCGCTATATTGGAAGACGGGCCTGGAAGCCTCGGAGCTTGGCCGCGAGAACTGCGAGCAACTTTCCTTAGGAAGCTGAGTTCCCAAGCCCTAAGGGGGGGTTTAGGGTTTAGGGTTTATCGCTTAGGGTTTAGGCCTTAGGAAGCTGAGTTCCCAAGCCCCAAAGGGCTTCGGGTTTAGGGGGTTTAGGGGGTTTGGGGGTTTAGGGCTTTGGGTTTAGGGGTTGCGGGTTTAGGGCTTTGGGTTTAAGGGTTTGGGGGTTTAGGGCTTTGGGTTTAGGGGTTTGGGGTTTAGGGCTTGGGGTTTAGGGGTTTAGGAGTTCGGGATTTAGGGACAGTCAGCAGTTTCTCTCGGGGGTGATATTGTCACAAAAACGTGCTAACGTGTACTCCTTCAGCTACTAAGACATACAAAGCAACCATGCGGAATGGTGTCAGCACCTATTATTAAATGGACGAGCCCCTATATTAAGCCCCTTCACCCAACTTCCGTAATGTAGGGGCTTTAAAACTTGGAATTGAGTTTTGGGGGTTCCTTATTATAGATATAGTATAGTATACCCCAAACCCTACTGTAATTATGAAGGCCCCTGCCCTAAACCCTAAAACCCTAAACCCAAAACAGTAAGACCCTAAACCCTAAACCGTAAACCCTAAACCTTAACACCCTAACACCCTAAACCCTAAACCCTACACCCTAACACCCTAAATCCTAAACCCTGAAACCCTAAACCGCTAAACCCTAAACCCTTATAAACTATAACCGCTAAGTAGGCCCGTCACCAGCCTTCGGATTGCCAAGTCTCCATGCAGCCCCAGACCTCCTCGTCACTGCCGGACCTCAGACGAGGCAGGGGTCTTCGAAGGGCTTTCGGGGCTTAGGTCCCTAAACCCTAAACCCTAAACCCTAAACCGTGGCTTTACGGCTTAGGGCTTTAGGGCGTTAGGGCGTTAGGGCTTTAGGGCTTTAGGGCTTTAGGGCTTTAGGGTTTGGGGCTTTAGGGTTGAAGACTTTCGGGCTTTCGGGGCTTAGGGCTTAGGGCGTTAGGGCTTTAGAGCTTAAGGCTTTAGGGTTTGGGGCTTTAGGGTTTAGGGCTTTAGGGTTTAGGGCTTTAGGGTTTAGGCTTTAGGGTTAAGGGCTTAGGGTGTTAGGGGGTTTAGAAGGGTAATACTAGAGTTTATAAACAACAGCAGTGGTGTTTCAAAACGACAGAACGATTTAACCATAGCTTGTGTCTACAAACAGCAGCAACAACATGCAACATGTAAGGTTACGTCACAACAAAACTTTAAGCAGAACAGATGACGAAACCATTGACAAACCATCGAACCATGATCGAAGAAGATGAAGGCCTGCCCTACCGTCAAACCTGCCGTTCACAAACGCAGGCCCCACGGTAGCCCTTTTCTGTATATTGGAGAGTTTCGTAAGGTTTGTATATACCATGTCCGGGATACATGTCCGTCTTAAGCTCCTGCTGAGGAATGCTCTGAGTACACTATACCCAAATGCTCAAATTAAACCCAAAGCCCAAATGCCTAAATTGTATGCAAATGCCGCCCAAGGACTGCGGTGTCTCATCTTCGGCGACCTTTTTGTAGTCCGAAGGCTTTGGCCTGAGGATATAGGGCTGAAGGGGTTGAGGACTTGCAGGGTTTAGGGTTTGGGGTTTATCTGTTTAGGCTTTAGGGCACCAAGGGTTTGGGAGGAAAGGGACCCATCCAGAAATTGGACATAAGCCCTGAGCGATCGATGAAGGCTCCTGCCTGGATGTCAACGCCCCCATGGCTTTGCCATCAGACCCTAAATTGAGCTTTGCAGCTGCGCGGGACATGGTCAGCTTCATGACTTGGGCTCTTTGCTATCGGGACGATGGATCGTTTGCCTGTGATGAGGAAACCCAGCACCCCTAGGAAGGAAAGCCGACGGAGAGGTGTTATATATATATATACACGTTTATACAGGTCCGTCGGGTACGTATAGGTACACTTATTGTTAGGATTGCGAGTTCCGCCGACTATTCAGTGAACTTGATGAACTGCCGTGGGGGTTCAGTTTTGTATTTGGCAAGGGATCAGCGTGTGCTCTTGCACTGCTGTCATGGCTTGTTTGCCTTGATCTTGGACCCTAAACCCTAAACTCTAAACCCGCAACCTCTTCAAACAAGCTAAAAAAGTCTCTCTAATGAGTTTTGCACTCTGTTTCTTGATTCACATTTGCATGTTGTGAACACTCACTGTCTGCCTGTACTTCTTGTTTCGTGAGTTCTATCGTAGTTGTCGCTCTTAGACCTTCTGGTCGAAGATGAAGAAGAATCGTGTAACAGATCGGTTTGTGTTCCCTTGTCTGGGTTTTCTGATTTAGAGCTGCTTGAAATCGAAATCATCAAAATCTTCGACCACCAACAACAGTCCCGTCCCGACGTCGTCCACCTTTCCTCTTTCTCATAGTGTTCTTAGTCTTCTTGTTTGCGTCTCCATCAACAGCTGTTCATGGTTAGGGCGCCTCCGCAACATGTATACTAGGATTCTGAGGCGAAGGTCGGCCAGGATCCATCGCAGCCCGACAGTTAATTTAGATGAAACTATGAAGACGGTAGGATCCACAGGGACAGAGAGAGGCCGGTCTCAGCCATAATTTTGAAGTTAAATTCCTAATCATAATGTAAAGCTTAACACATGTCGGTTCTTTCATTCCCTGAGTTCTTTTGTGGCGTTTCCCTTGTTCTTACTGGCGTCATCGGTCTTTGCAAATTCCGGTCGATATCATTCAGTTGCCTCTGCTCGCTTCGCGCAGAAGCGGACATATGAACGAGCACTCAAACCTGCACTGAGCTGCAATGTAAATGTGTGGAGGTCAGGTTGCCCCGAGACCCACAACCGCAACTGGCCTGCAACAGACATCGGAGAGTGGCGCGGGCCTGCTGAGCTGTTGTCGATACGGTTACCGCCATGAATGTGGCAAGGTGCCGATGAGAGTGGGCGGGCAATGATGACTACGCTGATGATGATGATGATGATGATGATGACAACGATGATTATGCTGTTTGCGGCTATAGCGATGCTGAGCAGGATTCGACGAAGTTGCTGACTCGATGACGACATCGAACATCACTGTCAAGATGAAGCTGATGATGATGTTGATGCTGACGACGATGATGATGATGATGATGATTTGATGATGATGATGATGATGATGATGATGATGATGACGATGATGATGATGATGATGATGATGATGATGACGAGTACATTGTCGCTGTTGTTGGTGGTGGTTCTGGTGATAATGAATTCGGGGAGCAGGTCTGCCCTGTGGCTTCCAGCTTGTAATCGCGGTGAGCTGACAAAACTGCTGGGCTGGAAGGTCTTCCCGCAAATATCAACCCTTGCTGATCCGGTACTACTCCTGATGACATGAATCCTGCATTACCTTAAGGACCCTAAGCTGTGGGAATGATGGGATATTCCTTCTTATGCGGTGATGCAGGACTTATATCATCAACCGCACGTTGCACTGCCAGGCCGGAAAACAAGGCTTCGGAAGGAGCCAGAGTTACACCTCAACTCAAGAGCCGTCGGCACGAATAAAGATCGTATTTACATCGGCGAAGCCGAAAGCGATCGTCTTGCAAGGCCGCCTGCCTACCGGAAGCTCGCGATCGCCTTGAGAGGGAGCGTCTGACTTTCATGTAGGTTTAGGGTTTAGGGTTTAGGGTTTTGGAGAATTTCGGAATCCCAGCACTTATACGAAAAACCCTAGACCTTCTACCCAGGCATGAGTATCGTCCTATGCTCGAGGGCTTAGAGTTTAGGGTCACCATGCACTCGGCCCAAAACCCTAAAGCTTATTAACGATAAAACCCGAAAACCCCTAAATCGCTAAACCCGAAGCCTAAAGCCCCAAATTCCTAAAGCTCCTAAACCCAACAAAGCCTAAAGCCCAAAAAAAAACAAAAACCCTTAACCCTCAGCAGCCGCTCCTTTTTTCGCAGTGCAATGAGAGGCTGAGTTGCGATGGAAGCTCGGGATCCGCCGATTGCTGCGGTGCTCCGGCCCGGGATAGCGCGGAAGGATGGGGTTAGCCCAGCCCAGGACCCCCAAGTACGCTTGAATAGATCCCTTATGGCCCTTAACAGTGGGTATTTGGGGTATATTAGAGGGTAGTTGGCGGGTCTAGGGTATCTTTAGGGGCTTCGGGTTTAGGGCTTAGAAGCATCAGAAAACACTAAGCCTACTTGGGCGCTAGTTAAACGCGGATGGCTTCTATCATAGCTATGCTCCCCAGATATCTTCGTATACTTCGAAAGCATATATGAGCGTGAGCACAAGGTTCGTTGGGAAAAGAAATGCGAAGCCGGAGGCTCCGGAATACGACCACGAGCATCCTTAGGATGCGTGGAGCTTCGGCGAAGATTTGTCGCCAATGACGACGGGGGGGGGCCCTCCCTACGGATACCCCCCCCCCTGGAGCCCTGCCACTACACAGACATTTGCTGTGCTGACTCAGGTATTGTGCAAGGGCCCCTGTCTCTCTTTTTGTGGAATCAGTCAACTATTCTGGGATTTGAAGAAGCCGTGGGAGCTGATAGGTGCGTTTAGGTGTGCACCACTCATTGCGAGACTTGTAGAAACCAAGCTGAAGAGCAGAAAGACAGATAATGATCACCGGCAGAAGTAGCAGCATTGGAATGAGTAGCAACGGCAGCAGCAGTACATAGCAGTAGCGGTGGCACTGCTTGTAGGAGCAGCAGCAGCAGGAGGATAAGGAGCAGGAGACATTCGTGGTGCTGTGCTGGTGGCTGTTGCTAGTCGTCGTAACGGAAAGACGGAACACGTACAATAGCAACAGAAATGACACGACCAGGTGTAACAGTTCACGGCAAGAAGACTAGCGTATCGCATGGCGAAGATGAGCAGAAGGAAAGAAACAGCGAACACGCAAAGATGAAGGTAACATAAGCGGGGGACAGTTCTGATAGTCACAGCAATACCCAGACGTTAACAACAGAACAGCCATGCAAGCCCAACAGCCTGAAGTGTGGAAAACGGCCGAAACGGTAGCGACACTGAAAGTAATGGCCAGACATACTGAGGAACAGCCATAAAATGGCAAGAAGTATAATACAAACCTAAACCCTAGGCCGTAAACCCTAAACCCTAAACCCTAAAGCCCCTAAATCCCTAAACCCCTACACCCGAATTAACCCCAAACCCCAAAGCCCCTAAATCCCTAAACCCCAAACCCTAAGCCCGAAAAGCAAGCTGTGGTCAAAACCGTCGGGTTTCACAGGTTCCTGTCCAGGATTCAGGGGACCCTTTTTTCTGGGTTCCCCAATGTCAAAAAGGGTTTAGGGTTTAGGGTTTAGGGTTTAGGGTTCAAAAAGGGTTCAAAAAGGGTTCCTTGAAAGTGATCTGTAAGGGTCCCTTTCATAAAAGGAATCTAGATGGGTACCTTTAAAGAGATCTACGGTTCCTTCGAAGGGATCTATAAAGGGTTCCTTTAGAGGGATCTATAAGGGTTCCTTTCAAGGGATCGATGAATGGTTCCTTTAAGGCGATCTATAAGGGTTCTTTAAAGGTTCCTTCAAACGCTAGCTTCCCCCAGTGTCCCCTTAATCATAAGGGTACCCGTTTCCCTACGATTCAGTGTAAGCAGGGAGACCCCAAAATTAAAAAAAGGGCAAAAGGGTACTTCTGGAAACCCTAAACCCTGAACCCTAAAGCCTAAAGAAAGGGGTACTACTGGGAAACCCAGTGTTTTTCCGCCCCTCTCAGGCGAATCTCTGAACGTCAGTCACCTTGGCCGTGGCCAAGAGCGTAATCTGATCGTCGATCCTTGGCGGGATAGGGGCTCTTGCAAAGGATTCCAAAATCAGGGTGCCATAAGGATTCCTCTAACCCTGAACCCTAAACCCCAAACCTAGGGTTTCGGGTGTAGGGTTTGAGACTTGTAAAATGTTCGGGTGAGGGTTTAGGGTTCGCATGTTCGATTTCCGGATCTGGAGTTGCAGGTTTAGGGCTCGGGGCTTAGTCTAGGGGCCTTAACAAATAGAGTAGGGTTTTGGGGTCCGTTATCGTATACTTATAACAAGGAGCCCCCAAAATAATCTAGGTAATTATGGAGGCCCCTTTATTATGGAGGTTTTGCTTTCTGGTTTGGCGGTCCATTGCGCTCGGAAGATACTAAGCCAAAGGCCCATGGACTCGCCATTTAACCTTCGTGATCCTCTGCGAGGTGCAGAGCTCCGTTTAGGGTCAGGGTTTAGGGGTTCAGGCCCCTTCCGGGTAGCAACAACACCTAAAGGGTCATACCCTGCCCCTTTTTTTAAGGTACCTAGTTTTATGGATAGGATCTGTTATATTAAAAAGTAGGTACCCTAAAAAAGGGGTAGGGTATGACCCTATAGGCACCCGACAACGCCACCAGATTCAATCGTATGCACTGAATTGAACCCATTGACAGTACAACGCCGACCTCGCTAGACGCCAGCAAAAACGAATGATGTGCCGGGGCCACGTGACAATCGAAATAGACGAACTGCACCAGCCCGAAAACCGACACCTTCTCGTATGGACCCTCACCTACGCTCAATGCAGCCCTAAGCTCTAAACCTTCGGCTGATATAGCAAATCAAAACAGGGTGACAGTACATGGGGCGCATTCTGTCGACCCTTGGCCAAACCGAGGTGAATTCCTAAACCCTGAATCAAATCCTCAACCCCAAATCACCTCTTCGTATTAGCCCTAAAACCCTAGCACCCCCAAACCCTAAACCCTAAACCCTAAACCCTAGTCGGCAAGCGTCATTCTCCTTGCTGGCCTGTTCTGCGATGGTCGGCTCGGCCTCCTGGCAATGATCTCCGCAGTCTCGAGAGCACCTGCGAAGCCAATCGAAGGTTTAGGGTTTAGGGTTTAGGGAACTAGGGTTTAGGGAGAGGGTTTTGGTATTAGCGTTTAGGGTCTAGGGTGGTTCAAATTAGGGTTTCAGGTCTTGGCATTGAGGTTCTGGCAACTTTGAAACTTTCAACAACTCTCGGCTATAAGCCACTAATGGGAACTTCTCTAGCCCGAAGCAAACCCTCAGAGCTAGCTAACTTAGGGCCAAATCTAGGGGGGGTGTCCGAGCAATGTCTCGCAGTTAAGGTGTACTGGGCTCTCCGCGAGAACCTCCGTCCTCCAGCCACAGCTGTCAGGTGACAGACTCAGAAGGTAAGAGGCCGTTGTTGTATGGAGCCACCCTGACTGGTTGACTAGTAAGGTACTTAAGGATCCTTACTATAAGGACCCCTTTGAAGCGGAGCCCACAATTTTCTGTAAATGTTTGTTGGGGTTCGGATCTTGCGGGAGCGTCTTGCGGGTTCCGGATGTTTTAGGTTGAACTGAACCCTCCCCTAAAAGCCCTAATCTAGGGGCCTTTATAATTAGAATAGGGTTTTGGGGTACATTATACTATAAACATAATAAGGAAACCAAAAAATAGGGCAGGTCATTGTTTGGGCCCCTATATTAATCTCTAAATACGCAGAGCCCTGAACACTAAGCCCCAGGCCCCAGACCCGAAACGTCCCCGGGTTCAGGGTTTCAGGGTCTGAAAGGCTGAGGGTTTAGGGTTTAGGGTTTAGGGTCCTGGCTTTAGGCTTTGGGGTTTAGGGCTTAGGGATTGGTCAACCAAGCCACCAGGGTTCACCTTGCAAACTGCAGAAGAAGCACCCTCAAGCCCAAGCCACGTAATTAAACATAAACCTTAAATACCCCAAACCCTGAACCCGAAATAAAATCCAACACCCCAAAACCTGATTCCTAGCTAAGGACCTAACCTAAGACCCTGATTTAAGAAACCCTGGGTCTCTGTCAGGGCTCTGTGCGTAAATGAATCCTGCTCTTCTGGGGTTTCTCAGGCCAGGGTTTCTTAACCAGCTCCTACACCCTAGACCCTAAACCCCTCAACAATAAACCTTCAACCCCTAAACCTTAAACTCTAAACCCTAAACCACTAAACCCTAAACCCTAAACCTTAACCACAAAACCTTCAACCCCTAAACCTGAAACCCCTAAACCCAAAGCCACTAAACCCTAAACCTCTAAACCCTAAACCCCTAAACCCTAAACCCCTCAACCCTAAACCCCTAAACCCCAAACCCCTAAATTTTGAACCCCCAAACCCTCAACCCTAAACCCCTACACCCGAAACCCGAAACCCCAAACATGGAACCGACCATCAGCTCGACCTGTAGTCTCCATTCTCGTTCCTTTTTGGGAGGTTACCTTGTAAGATCCTCAGGGTTTAGGGTTTTAGGGTTTAGGGTTTAAGGTTTAGGGTTTAGGGTTTAGGGTTTAGGGTTTTAGGTTTTAGGGTTTTAGGGTTTCAGGGTTTCAGGGTTTCAGGGTTTAGGGTTCAAGGGTTTA
>CAJNDV010032004.1:26789-39212 GCA_905221635.1 Symbiodinium sp. CCMP2456 | reverse complement strand
TTAATTGATCCCTTTTTATTTATTTTTTGATCCTTTTTTATTTTTTTATTGATCCCTATCCCGCGGCGGAAGGCCAGCAGCTCGGGTCGATCCAGTAGGGGCTTTCAAGATAGGGTTTGGGGTGTATACTATACTAAAATTATAATAAGGAGCCCCCAAACCGTATTCTCACTATTAAGGCCCCTAAATTAGGCTCCTTAGCACGGCGCAAAGCAGACGTTTAGGACAGAGAGCTAGGTCTCACACACAGGTCGACAAATACAAAGGCTGGCAATGCTGACATTCGTTTTCTGTATGCGCATATACATATATACACATACATACATACTACTTTGTATGTACATATCATATATACATACATGCATGCATGCATGCATACATACATACATACATACATACATACATACACACACAGAGGTGTGTTTATGCATGCACGCACGGATGTATGTAGGTAGGTATGTTTGCATGTATGTATGTATGTATGTATGTATGTATGTATGTGTGTGTGTATGTACGTACGTGTGTATGAAAGAAAGAGCATGCATGCATGCATGCATGGATGGATGGATGGATGGATGGATGGATGGATGGATGGATGGATGGATGGATGGATGGATGGAGGGGGGATGGCTAGATGGATGTACGTTATGTATGTATGTATGTATGCATGCATGCATGCATGCATGCATGCATGCATGTATGTATGTATGTATGTATGTATGTATATGTGACTGAGTAAGTAAGTATATGTATGTATGTATGTATGTATGTATGTATGTATGTATGTATGTATGTATGTATGTGCGCATGTGCGTTGTGCGTATGTTTGTATTCCTGTAGGTCTGTAGGTCTGTATGTCGGTCTGTCTGTCTGTATGTATATACGTCTGTATGTCTGTATGTGCTTGTATAATGGGTACACACGCACAAGCACCTGCGCGTACATAGTAGACACGTTGGCCTTACAAAGGGGACGATCCTGCGTACTGCATAAGTGCTTGGGTGCACGGGGCCGTGGAGGTGTGAAGGCCAGCATTGGGAACTCTAGAAACTAATAAACGGGGCCCCCTTAGGGATTTGGGCCCTCTAGGGATTATATCTACAACCAGAATCCCGCAAACTAGTATTGGTTGTGAGTCCCGATACCTAAACCCCAAACCCCAAACCCTAGTATTGGTAATGATTCTGGCTGAAATGGGGGGGGCGGGCAGAGCCGTTTCGGAAGCATGACCAATATAGGGGCCTGGATATTTAGAATATGGTTTTGGGGGTAGAATATACTATACTTCTACACGAAACTTATCTATACTTATCACCCGCTATATCACATTCATGCTGAAACGCACGCAGACAGAGCACAAACAACTCTGCGGTCACCTCATTAAAGCAACTCTCACTTGGACTGCTGCGTAAGCTTCTCGATCATCATCAGCGACAAGTCTGAACGATTGGCTTTCTTGTAAGCCTGCGCGCGGGGGTGTTCAAGCTTCAGGGTTGCCATAACCTTGCAATGCATTCCTCGAACCCTTTGTCTAACGGGCGAGCCCGAAAACCAGATCCGTACTACATGGTTCTGTGGAATTCGTAAGTGGCGACGGGGACTTAAGATAACTGCACACGGAAATGCGCGCGGCTCAGAGTCCCTGCGCGGAACGGCGCTGAGGACTCGTGCTTAATAAGGCCTCGAAGAGCAAGACATAGCCAACAAAACAAGACTGCTCTATAACTATAGAACTCCAGTTACTCGAATAGTAGATACCAGCCGTATATTATCTAACCTAATAACCCGTCATTTTGGTAGGGTATCCCTGTACAAAACCCCATATCCCGCAGTTCAGCGCTTCCGTTTTCCGTCTGAACCAGTGAGGCTCCTGGCACGGAGCAGCTGCTTCATTAGCTTGGCGAGCTCAGGCAGAGTCCCTGCTTTAGGGTTTGGGTTTAGGGTTTAGGGTTTAGGGTTTAGGCTTAGGGTTTAGGATTTAGGGTTTAGGGTTTTTTTTACCGGTTTTGGGTTTATGGATTTAGAGAGAGTTCCTGCTTTTCCTGGAGTGTTCCTGGGGACTCTCTACCAGGACCCTCCTTGTAGATGGTCCCAAATCATGGGTATTTAAGGGTCTCATACAGGGTAGATGGAGGGTCTAGGCGCAATCGAAGATTAGGTGTCCAGCGTTTAAGTGCCAAATCCCAGGGAAATCTGCCAGGCATCTACAAAGATCGGTGATGCTGTCTCTGGCAGCAACCTCGAAGCAGGAGCACGATGCCCTGCCCTGGCACAAACATGGCACGCAAACACATGCAAACCTTAAGGACTATCCCAGCCGGTCTGACTTCTGAAACCACGTGGATTATGGATCCCGGGTGGCACGGAGAGCAGACCGGCGTAGAGCCTGAACAATGAACACTCAAATCCTTGAACCCTAAACCCTCTACGACTCTCTATTCTATGCCTATAGACCTCCAACTCGTAAACCCAAAACCCCAAATCTCGAAACCCTACACCTTAAACCAAAAACACGCGAACCTACAGCACCATCAAACTCTAAACCCTAAACCCTCAGATCCTAAACCCTAAACCCTCAACCCTAAACCCTAAACCCTGAACCCTATAGACCCTATAGACCCTTTAGACCCTCAGATCCTAAACCCTAAACCCTAAACCCTATAGACCCTATAGACCCTCAGATCCTAAACCCTAAACCTGAGAGGCCTCAAACCCTAAACCCTGTAGACTCTAAACCCTAAACCCTATAGGTCCTAAACCCTAAACCCTAAATAGTATAAATCCTAAACCCTAAACCCTAAACCCTAAACCCTAAACCCTACATAGTATAAACCCTAAACCTTAAACCTGAGAGGCCCTCGAGTACCTGGAGAAGAACTCCATCCCGAAGCTGCTCGAGCCGGGTCCCCCAAAATCTAAGGTTCGAAGGTTTAGGGTTTAGGGTTTAGGGGTTTAGAGTTTAGGGGTTTAGAGTTTAGGGGTTTAGAGTTTAGGGTTTTGCAGTTTAGGGGTGTAGAGTTTTAGGGTTTTGCAGTTTAGGGGTTTAGGGTTTAGGGGTTTTGGGTTTAGGGTTGAGGGTCTGGGCCCCTAATGTGGACCCCTAGGAGTTTCTAGGGACCCTTAAGGGTACATATAGGGTATATATATATATATAGTAGGTCCCCAAAATCTGCAGGTTCGAAGTCTGGGCCCCGAAATTGGACCTTTAGGGTTTAGGGTTTAGGGTTTAGGGTTTTGGGTTTAGGGTTTAGGGTCTATAGGGTTTAGGGTTTAGGGTTTAGAGTTTAGGGTTTAGGGTTTAGGGTTTAGTCCCTAGGCCTTTCTAGGGACCCTGAAGGGTACATATAGGGTATATAGTAGGTCCCCCAAAAAGGTGTCAGAAGGTAGCGAGGCTGAGGAGCGGTTTTGTGGAGGGTTCCATAAGAGTTTGAGGGTTTGGGGGGTTTAGGGTTTTGGGGGTTTTAGGGTTTGGGGGTTTGGGGTCTAGGGTTTTGGGTTTGGGGGTTTGGGGTTTAGGGTTTGGGGTTTGGGGGCTTATGGTTTAGGCTTTGGGTTTAGGGTTCAGGGTTTAGGGTTTAGGGGCGTTTAGGGGGGTTTAGGGGGGTTTAGGGGGGTTTAGGGGGGTTTAGGGTTGGGGTTGGTTACTCTGTTAGAAGGGGTTGCTGAGGTGAGTCCAGGCCTGTGACTTAGGGCCCTGCTGAGGACTTGAATCGAAGCCCCAATCATAAGGCCCTCGGCACAAGAGTTCCTTTTGAACAGTTCTTGGGCGCAGCCCTACGCCCTAAACCCTAAACCCTAAACAGGGGTGTGGGGTTTAAGGGGTCGGACTATGGGGGTCTAGGGCCTAGGGCTGCAGGTCTGCGGCGTCACGGGTTTATGGAAATACGGTTTCGGGGGTCTCAGGATTCGAGTTTCGGGTTTCGGCTCTTGGGTTTAGGGTTTAGGGTTTAGGATTGGGGGTATCCTTTCATGGGGTCCACTGCGTCGGTACCCGCCCTGCAGGCAGAAGAGGAACATCATGCAAGTGCAAAGGTGTTGTTCCCTTTTGTCCTCGGTCTGATGATGGCAGGTACATTGCACTTCTAGTGCTTATATCATGCACGTGCACTACATTGCCCATGTCCTTGTTCAGCTACAACATGACAACACGTCAAAAACGCCTTGCATGTATGCTGCATGGGCAGTACGCGTACTTAAAATCCGCACTTGCAGACAAGGGGTAACGTAGAGAACGTAGCATCAAGCAAAACAGATTTAACTACAGTCTAGCAAGGAGCAGTGCACCGGAGCATGTTTATTGCAGACTGTTCTGTCGGTAGACGCTTTCTGAATCTAAAACCCTGAGCCCTCAAACTTGACCAATTCAAAACCCTGCCTGCCGACAAACCCTGAAGTCTGCAACAAACCTTTAGCCAAACGCCCTCAAACATAAAAGCCCCCAGCGAACCCTAAACCACCGAAGCTCCGGAAACAAACAACCCTACACTCCATGAACAGCAACCCCCCTAAGCCAGAAGCCCTAAATCCTTTTAGGCCTAAACAACCCGAGACCCCAACCCCTAAACCCTAAACCCTAGACCCCGAAACCCCTAAAAAAGAAAAAACCCAAACCTCTAAAGCCTAAACCCTGAACCCTGAACCCTAACCCCCAAACCCCTAAAGCCTAAACCCCCAAACCCCCAAACCCCAACTCCTCAACCCCTAAACCTCTAAACCCCAAACCCTTTAAGGCCTAGAACCGCCAAAGCCCCAAAGCCACCCTAGGAGCCTCCTGGCCCGCGCCGTTCTTGAGCGACCGCCGGACCGGTTTGAAGGGGCTGAATAGAGGTTCCTTTACAGGAGCCCTTTAGAGGGGCCCTAAAAAAGGAACCCTTTAAAGGAACCCTTTAAAAGGAACCCTGTAAAGGAACTCCTTTAAAGGGACTTTTATAAAGGAGCCGTTTAAAGGAGCCCGTTAAAGAAACCCTTTTAAAGGAACCCGTCAGTTCCTTTAAGGATGACTGTAAAGGTCCCTATAAGGGCTCTATCATTATCGTTTCGGGTGCTTGGTTTGGGGGTAGGGGTTGTGCGGTCTCACGGGTATGGGGGCTGGGGGTGTAGGGTTTATGGGTAATGAGTTTCCATGTGGGTTTGCCTAAACCCTAAACCCTAAGCCCTAGGCCCTAAACATTGAGGGTTCAGGTCTTTGGGTTCAGAGTTTAGGGGTCTAGCGTTTAGGGTTTGGTCTTTCATGGTCTTCGGGTTCAGAGTTCAGTTTAGGGATCCAGTGTTTAGGTTTGGGTTTCCATGGTTTTGGGTTGTGTTTTCCATGGTTTAGGGTTGAGAGGGCGTTGGAAAGGTCCCTGCAGTGGTGCTGCAGGACCTGCGCAACTTCCTCATAGAATCCCTGCGGGATCTGAAGGTGCCGTGCATTGTCTGACAGCCACTCATATTGAAGATGCCTTGCAATGATGCAGGCGCAGAGAGAGTCGCCATCTATGGAGCTCTTTACCGTTGAGGCAGCGACAGCGAATGATGCCAATACTGTCAGCTTACAATCAATCGCTGGAAGACCAGGACATAGAGACCATGTTTGACATGTGGGACTATGACAAGGCGGGCTGAACCAGCCGTTACTGCATTGCCATAGTGCCACGAGTCACGCGTGGAGGCTGTCTGAAATGAGGGTTCTATTTCAGCTCTCTTCATACGCGTTGACTTCATCAAGTTCCGTCCAGGAACCTGATCATGTCCTCTCCGATACTAGTTGATGTGCCTGTGAGGTGGGAATGATCGCGGCGTCCAAAGTCATGGAGACTTTGAAGGTAGGAGCTGCAGCATGAACGGTTCTATAAAGGTTCTATTGCAGGGTTTTTGAAAGGTTCTTTTGGCGTTTTATGAACATGCGTGCAAGTCCCTGACTGAAGACCCCTGCAAGGCCTTAAACTGCAGCGATCTCAGCGAGGCGGGGCGATGCCAAGTTGCACGAACTGCCTTTGCGATGATATAGGGGCCTTAATAACTAGAATAGGGTTTTGGGGCCCTTTATACTATAATTATAATAAGGAGACCCCCCAAATAGCATAGGTAATTATTTAGGCCCCTATATCGATGTTGAGCTTTTTTGCCAGGCTGCAGTCATCAAGATGGTAAGTGTCCTGTTCTGCCACGTTGCAAGGCTTCTATGCGATAGACGGGCGCATGAGTGCAATGCCTCTGTGTAGAAGTGATGGTCGCGAGCTGATGTCTACCTCCAACTCTACGCCGTAACTCCCTTCTTTAACACGGGAGCATAAATGTTCACTATTTTGCTGTCTGTCTTTTCCTTCACCCAAAACCCTAAACCCTAAACCCTAAACCCTAAACCCTAAACCCTAAACCCTAAACCCTAAACCACCAACAACAAAATCCCCCCACGCCGGCAGGAAGAGCTTCGGTCGAGACCTTGGTCGCAGCTGTCAGAAGTCGACAAGACCTCCTTTGTGAAGTACGTGAGGCTCACGGTTTAGGGTTTAGGGTTTACTGTGGGGTTTAGGGTTTAGGGTTTAGGGTTCAGGGTTAAGGGTTTAGGGTTTAGGGTTTAGGGTTCAGGGTTTACGGCTTGCTGTGGGGGTTAGGGTTTGGGGGTTTAGGGTTCAGGGGTTTCGGGTTTAGGGGTTTAGGGTTTAGGGGTTTAGGGTTTAGGGGTTTGGGGTTTACGGTCTACTGTGGGGGTTAGGGTTTAGGGGTTTAGGGTTTAGGGTTTGGGGTTTAGGGTTTAGGGTCTAGTATTCAGGGTTTAAGGCCTGCGTGTCCCAATAAAGGTCGCACTTTGATCTTGGACTCGACGAGACGCTGGATAATGGTGGCTGACATGTCGAGTTGTTCGATAGTCGAGTTTGTTGATAGGATTTGGGATCAGGGTGTACTACGGGCTCAGAAGCGGCAATACTGGGGTCTAGGGTTTCGTAAGTTTAGTAATTGTACGCCTTGTTGAGTAGGTAACGTGACTGTTTTCAGGTTTGGGGGGGTACATAGACTCAGTAGCATTCATATGATTTGGCAATCATAAGGGGATCTGTAGTTCAGTAGGGCAGGTTCAAGGGCCGTGAAGAAGAATGCTCTGAGTCATAGACAGTCCATTAAGCTTGGGGTTCAGGGTTTCAGGATTCACGGCTTCAGGGGTAGTGTGGAAGCCCTCAAACCCTGAACTTCAAACCATAAACCCCAAACCATTAAACCTTCATCCCCAAACCTTACGCCCCAAACCCTAAACCCAAAGCCCTAGAGAAGAGGCTGCAGAGCTCGTGGTTTCGAGTTGACGGTGTTTGGGTCCAAGGGCTGTCTTGAGGTGGGAACTACAGAACAAAAGTAACCCCAACCCCCCATAAGCCCAACCCCTATAGGCCTAATCCCTAGACCCTGAACCCTGAACCCTAAACCCTAAACCCTAAAACCCCTGAGGTCGTGGTTGCCAGGCAGCTGCTTGAAGCCGCGGCTGCCCCGCATGCGACTGCCGGGCCGGGCCGGTGGCCGCTGCACGAGGCCGGGCGCCTGTGACTCGGATTTGGACCTCTAATTACTCGGTTTAGAGGTAGAGAGAGCCAGAAAGAGAGAGAGAGAGAGAGAGAGAGCGAGATAGAAGAGTGGGAATGTGTGCGTGCGTGCGTGCGGATGCAGATTTAAAGGTATTGGCCATAGAGGGCTTGCAGATTAGAGCTTCAAGTTTGTAGGATGCATGCGTACGGTTTACGACAGGAGTGAGGGGTTTAGGGTTTAGCGGTTTAGGGTTTGAGGCACTAGTGACTGAGGTTTTTACATTTTTGTTTTTTTTGTTGGGGGGGGGTTCAGAGACCAAAGGGGCACCGTTAGGCAAATCGATGTATTCAGTCTACTTTTAGAGGTTTGAGGGGTTATGTTTCGCTTATTCGACGTCAGGGTTTTGTGTTTAGGCTTCCGAGTTTTTGGACAGAGTGCTGGAGCCTCACAGCGATTTAGCTTTTCAGCTTGCCATTTCAGATGTTGCCTCCATGCTCCCAGGTCTCAACTTGTTGTCTCTTTGCTAAGGTGCAGATCTCAAATTCCGCATAAACCTTGGGAGCTATAGAGTAACTCTGGACCTCGACGCAATGACAGTCCTGTCCCACGGTTTACAAGCCCCCTTCCCGGAACCCTTGCGGGCCTTGTAGGAATCCTTCACAGAGATTTCCTAGCACTGCCGTTAAAGGCCTCTGCCGTCCTAGGAAAAGCTTAGCAGCTCAAGCCTAAGTCCGTCCTGCAGCAGGCCTGCCGCGCCGGAAATGACAAGTGCGTTCGGCTCTGCAGCTGCTTTTAGCATCCCCCCACCTAGCATGAACCCCAAGTTGCAGGGTCCTGCATCGCAGGACACCCGACAATGAGGGACCCCCGCTTCGGAATCCGAAACCCTGAAGATCAGATCTGTGCTGCCCGAGATCCGTGAATGTTGGGGGCTCCCGGCTTCGGAATTTGGTGTAAGCCTCGAAAGCCCCCCCAAAACATGAGATTTTCACACAAAAAAAAGCCGAAACGCTAAGTCGTCAAGCCCCTAAAAATTCTGCAACCCACCAAGCCTCCAAACCCCAACCCGTAAACCCTAAACCCTAAGCCGTGGCTCGAACACCCAAATCCCCAACTTGGAAGATGCCCCAGACCTGACTTTCTGCAGGCGTCTAGGGTGGGCTGGGTCGATTCAAAGTCGCGGGGATTTACATGGCTTTGTCAAGCTTTATGGGGTTCTGTCGGGGTACACGGATCTTTGCCACGAAGATGTTGCAGTTTTGGATCCTGTGCTAGGATCAACTGTAATGTGGAACTCCAAGATCATGCTTCAGAGTAGTGCGCGTAGCGGCCTAGCGTAGGGTGGCTAAAACTTAAACAATCAGGTCAGAACACCTCCACATCCTACGCCCTACCTTAACCTACCAAAACCTACTTTTTTGTAGGGTCCCTATAAACTCCATATTAGGGTTTGTAATCAGAACCTACAAAAAAGTAGGGTTTGGTAGTTTAAGGTACATAGGGCCCTAAACCAGACGAGATCCCAGGTTGCTTCTGACTCACTCTTCCGCAGCAGGCTCAGTTGCAAAGGCTGCGTTTAGGGCTGAGCATGCAAAACCGCCAACTCCGACTAGGTACTATGCTCGCTTCAGGCCAAAAGTATGCAGGGGTGCAAAACCCTCCCTAAACCCTAAACCCTCAACCCTAAACTTGCACTTTCATTAGCTCTCCCAACGAGGGACTCGACTGTCACCGGGCTTGGACCTTCGTGCTCGGAGTTTGAAGCTTCCAGCGGGCTTGTGGGCTTCTTGAGTGTCAGAATCAGGGGTATAAAAAAAAAATATATATATATATATATACACCTTACATACCGTAGTACGACATGATACAATGAGATGAAATATAGTTTTGATGTAATACAAGACAATATAAATTGACCGAACATACAAGAAGACAGCAGATGATGAAGCATACTATGCTACATGTTACGATACGATACGATACTGTACTATACTTCACTTTACTACATTGTACTATACCGTACTATACTAGACTATAGTATGGTATATTGTAACAGACTATACTACAATACATAACCTAGTATAATGTACATATAGCTCAGCATCACCTGCTAAAGTGATTGAATATAGTCTTATAAAGTAATTGAATATGATGTTATTCGGTATAGTATAATACAAGACGAAAAGGCATAACAGAAAATACGCTGATATAATAGAATGGAACATACTGCACCATATTGCAAAACAACAGAACCTAATACAATACAATGTAATATAGCATAGTGTACTCTATCTTAATATGATGTGATTCCAGAAAATACATAATGATAAGTATACGATAATGTACTGTAGTATCCTATATTGCACTAGATTTTAATACAGTGCAGTTCAATACAACACATATATTGTAATGTATACTTTAGCATAAACAATCTACCCAATATGATATATTGTAATAGAATACAGTATAATACTATCGCACATAAGCCAACATTGTAAATTTTAATATAATACAGTGCAATCTAGAACAATAACATAGTACAAGACAAGATAATGCACTACAGTACAATCTTTCATGAAGTCTAACTTGACATAGGGTAATCTAACATAACCTTATACAGTGTAATAGCACGTCTAATCTAGCATATAAGGTATCATTGCATATGTTAATACAAACATGTATAATCCAGTATATGATATAATATGTAATATAGTAAAATATAGCATATAGTATAGTATAGTTTAGGATCAATGGACCTACGGCTTGTTGCCTCGACATCTACACAAAGCGGAGGGGTCGACCACAGAATAAAACGGGTCTGCTAGTTTGGGAGTTCGCATCATAGGGGTCGGAGCAGGCCCTTTTCAGCCGTCGCATGCCTGGGGGCGGGCTCGGGCTGGGATAATACATAGGTCAGCTCAGGCCCTTTTTAATCTTCTACAGCTTTGCCGAGGGTTGGCACACCCATTATAGCACTATGCTGGCTGCCGGAGTAGGCGCCGACCCCTTTCTAGCAGAGGGGATCGCTAGGCTGCAAAGGGTATGTGCGAACCACAGGCAAGCTAGGTTCCCGAAAGAGCATTGAACACCAGCCAGCCCGAACGCACCAACAAAGAGCCGGGTTAACAATATTAACGCATGATTTTGCCTCGCCTGCCCTCGTGTGAGGGTCGAGTTGCAGGCACGTGGGTAGATGTGGCATCGCCAGACAGCCGAACCGTTAATCGCACACAAGGCGCGCAAGGCCGTGCATGTGATATTTTGCGGTCGGTGCAGCTGAGCTCGTAGCCATGAACACCATGGCTGTGATCGATGCCGGCCCCAGGGGCGCGGGCATCTTCTCGACGGAGCGCCACGGGGTCGGCGCGTTGCTGTGGCAGCTGAACGTTCCGGAAGGCAGACACGGGCAAGGTGCACTGTTGACAGTGTGACGTGTCAGCCGGCACTGTTACGCGGGACGACTCGCGCGAAAAAGTCCGGCGACGGCGACGGTGAGACGACTGTCGAGCCGACGGTGAAGAACATGCTGGGATCATCTTTGCCGAAGGCCGACGCCATCGACAAGGCAAGAGCCAAGCAGCCCGATGCAGGACCCGAGCATTTCAGCCGTTCCGAGACTGGCTCGGTGCTGATGCGGGCACAGTTTCGCATCCTCAAAGAGGCCTTCTTGAAGATGAAGTCTGCCGAGGTGAAAGGTGTCAAGGTGAGAACAGGGGAATTGTCCTGGAAGTGGTTGGCATACTGTACATTGCCCGTAACACTTCAACTTCAAGAACTGTCAATAACTTCACAGATCCTAAACGGGCTCCGTGAGACCCGTCCTTGCCGCAGGAGTTGGAGACACGGCTGCCGGAGTATTTCTCTCGGAAGTACGACAAGATGCGCAGCAAGTTTGACTCGGCACGAAGATCCTCCAGGTACCTCGCAAGTTGCAGGAGCAGCTGCAAAAGAAGGATGCTAAGGACATTCGGCCACTGTCATCACTGTTATCACAGCCAAGACACAAAGCTTTGCTCACCGCAGGAGTGGCTGCAGCTAATCGCCGAGATCCTTGAGTACTCGACAGCTCCGCTCATGCCGCTGCGCCAGGCTGGGAGTCTGAACTTTGGCGTTTGGGGTGTGTATTGGTTCTGGATTCTACATGTTCACAGCGCGCTTGTCGGGAAACCTTGCAGCCCTGCGAGCATGTGAGATCTGTAGCTTCGACGAGTGTTTCACAAAAGTCTGGATGCCTTGTGGCGAGATCTTTCAGTGGTCGACAGCTGTGCTCCACGCTTCAAGGCTGGGAGTCTGACCTTTGCTCCAAAGGAGTTTATTGGTCTCCAAATGCTCGCAGCACACTTGCAGGAAACCTTGCAGCCCTTGTAGCATCTGAGATCTGTAGCATCTGTAGCTTCGGTGTGTGCTTCACAAAGGTCCGGAAGGCTTGTGGCGAGCTCCCTCAGTAGTCGACAACTGTGTTCCGCTGATTTCCGCTGTGCTTCAGGGGAGTCTGAGCTTTGCTCTAAAGGAGTTTGTTGGATCTACATATTCGGAACACCCGGGAAGGGAAACCTTGCAGCCCTGACAGCATCATTCAACATCATTCTGAGAGGTTTTACAAAAAAGGCTCCGGAAGACTCCCAAGTCTGTGTGTGTGTGTGTCTGTGTGACTGTCTGTGTGACTGTCTGTGCAGTGTGTCTGTGTATGCATGTGTGTGGGTGTGTGTGTGTGTGTGTGCGTGTGTGTGTGTGTGCCTGCGTGCAAACCCTGGCTCCAGACTCTACAAACCGCAGCGGAGTCTGCCCCCACCGGTGTCAAACCCTGAACCCTCTAACATCCTATAACCTTCAGCCCTCGATCGAGAGAGCGAGAGAGAGAGAGAGAGAGAGAGAGAGAGAGAAAGAACTTAGAGGGCGCGCTCCACGGGGCGGTGAGTTCACTCC
>CAJNDV010032004.1:0-26689 GCA_905221635.1 Symbiodinium sp. CCMP2456 | reverse complement strand
AGCAAGCAAGCAAGCAAGCAAGCAAGCTAGCAAGCAAGCAAGCAAGCAAGCAAGCAAGCAAGCAAGCAAGCAAGCAAGCAAGCAAGCAAGGTACATAAGGGGTAGCCATGTTGGCTCAGTTCAAGAAAGACGCCTGTCACCAACGTGCTGATGCGCAACGCAGCTAGAATGGGGTCGATCGCAACATCATAAGGCCTAAGCGCAAATCAGACGAATCTGCCTTCTTCGCGCTTTGAGGCTAGCACGCGCCCATTCTAGCACGAACTGCTTCGCTAAAAAGGGTGGCGCAAGCTGTGACCCTTTTCACTGTCAAGATGTGCCATCTAAGTCTTGTCGCTGCAGTGCCGAAGGGGTCGGTGCGACCCTCTTCATCTTAAAGCAACCCTGGCACAGACCTTTTTGGGAGGCGAAAAAGGGTGTTGAGGTAACGGTTATCGGAATCTATACAAGGTTTCCTCAGTTTCGGACCTACTTTCCGGAAAACCCTCATCCTGAACCTAAACCCTCAAACCTATAGCACAGCCATGAGGTGCTGAGGTTCATGATTTTTTCTCACCGCCGAGGCAACGGCGGTTAAAGCCCTGGACTTCGAAGGCGTGACGGAGGGTGTCTAAGGTAAAAGGGTTTGGGTTTGGGGTTTAGGGGTTTAGAGGCCTACTGTTTGGGCTTTAGGGTGTAGGGTTTATGGTTTAGTGGTTTAAACCTTTAGGGTTTTAGGGTACAGGTTGTTTGGTTTAGGGGATATAGGTCTGCAGAGTTCACAAGGTTCAGGGCCAAAGTTTAGGGTCGGGCATTAGGGGATGTATGTTGGTTCGGGGCGGCGAATAAACAAAGGACGAGGGAATTGGTCGGATTGTCGGTTTATATGATATAGTTATACTGTAAAGGAGCCCAATCCCCTCTTCTAAGTATTGAAGCCGCTATATGATGCGCAGGCTTCGGAGTTTGGACTTAAGAGCTTTACGGTTCCCGGGTGTGTAGCTCTCGAGTGTCGGGCTTTGTACTTTTGGGGCTGACGGGTTTCAGAGTTTCGGAGTCGGACCATGCAGGGTTCGAGGAGCCAGGTTCCAGGGTGTAAGAGAGGGGCCTCCACTTTCGAAGAGGAGTACAGGTTGCCGTTCCTCAGAATTTTTGCGTTTGTTTGTGTTGTCTTTGTCATGACGGCGACGACGAGGGGATCTGCCGCGCCCAGTTCAACTTTGCAACCCTGGCACCTGAAAGCTCTGGACACGAACCCGCCTTCTGTGAGGGAAGACGCCGCACATGATCGCCAAGGAGGCAGGTTTGCCGGAGGCGTCTCGGCTCATTGTTTTGCGGGTGACACAGGAATCGGAAGACAAAGAATAGTTGCATTGCTGTATAACCCCTGTATGTCATGCCTGAGACTCGCAGTGTAATCATACTGCATTATGTAACGAAACCCTGTCCTGATTATTGAAGCCTCTAGGGATCTCACGGTTTCGGAACTCGGGTTTTTGGCACTGGCACATTAAAATGTACTTGTATGTGCGTATATACACACACAGCTCTTGAAGATGCTCCATGCATGTGCTTCACTATATGCATACATGCTGCATACACGTTACATGTGTGTGTGTGGCGTCGCATTGTTTCTTTATTGATTTCGTTCTTTCGGTCGTTATTTCTGTCATTATTTCTAGAGTTCTTTATTTCATTAGTTGTGTCTTCTTATTTCTTGTATTCCTATTTTTACTTATTTCGTTATTTCGTCATGTATCTATTCTATGCTTGTCGTTCTTTCTTTATTGCTGTCTTTTTGTATTTCGTTATGTTTCTCTTTCGCTATTTCTCTCTCTGTCTGTCTGCCTCTCTCTCTCTCTCCCTCTCTGTCTGTCTCTGTTTTGATAGGTACCACAAGATGTATAGGTGCTACAGGTTCAGCTCCCCCACCCTTGCGTCTGTGCTGACAAGCTTACGCTGCATGCTGACATCGTATTTTCGGAGAATGATCGGCGAAGTTGGTAGCAAAACTCGGTGACAGACTCCGTGATCGTTTGTTGGCGTGTGCCTTATTTCTGATGTTGCTGGCAAGACTCGGCGCTTTATGTATGGTCGGCCATGTTGGTTTGCAAACATGGTCCAGATTTCGAAACTCGGGCCCGAACACAACTAGATGGGGCCAGAAAGCGGGAACCCAAAAGTGTGTGCCCTAAACCCTAAGCACTAAACCCTTATAGTACCCTTATACACTTTGCAGTAACCCTTGTTCTTAATCACGTGAATGTATCCACGCATAATCAAATAGCTAGGCATACACTTGTCTTTCATCGCGAGGGCCCGGTGAACATGTTACAGTTTACCATATTGTACTAGAATTTGCTCCACTCGACTAGATTGTACGGTAGTACCTCGATGTCTTACTATATTGTTCTATATTATACGATGATGTATACATTGTAATATGCTAAATGTACTATGCAATGCCATAACAGGCCATAATACACTATCTGAGGCATGGCTGCTATGTCCCATGTGTTTGTGCCTGTCCATCTGACCTATGTGAGCGAGGCTTTTGGAAGCCTGGTCTGAGAAATCCTGAAACCACAGACCACAAGCCTAGCCTCTAAAGGCCCTAGAGCAGCTGTAAAGACTTTGCAAAACTCCATCACTGCCAACGCCTACTATAGGTGCCTAGTTCCATATGATAGAGTTACAGTGCAACATACCCCAAAACCCTATTCTAATTCTTAAGGCCCCTAAAATTGCTCTAAGCCTCCCTTCCCCTAAACCCTAAACCCTTGTGAGAACCCTAAACCCTCCCTTCTCAAAGGCGACCCTCATGCTCTTGGCTGCTGGCGAGCAGGCGTCTGCCAGCCCAGCAAGACATGGGCGTCGGCCTAAGAGCTGAAGCCACGCAAGTTTAGGGTTTAGGGGGTTTAGGGGGTTTAGGAGGTTTAGGGTTTAGGGTTTAGGGTTTAGGGTTCAGGGTTTAGGGTTTAGGAAGAGCTACGGTTGATGATATAGATCCTGCATTGCCCATAATAAGGAATATACCATAATTGCCATAGCTTAGGGTCCTGAAGGTAATGCAGGATTTGTATCATCAACAGTAGTAATGCCCCCAAAGGCTGACCTTAAGGCTTTCGGGACTCGTATTTTAAGGCTTGTGGGCCTGAATACCATACTATATGAGGCTCTTAGGCTAAGTTGAGCCTTATCTCAAGGGGTTGGGCTTCGACCTAGACCCCAAATCTCGCAGAAGAGCAGTCTGCATAACCCCACTAGTTTGGGATGACGTGCACCTAAGGCTTTCGGGGCGAACGTTTCGATTGTGGTGATCTTACGGGGCTGGAGTTCAGTTTGTATGAATGAAGGGCATTCAGGCTCGGGCTTAGAATTCAGGACTCTCTTCGGGGTTGAGACTTGGTTTGTTTTTCTCAAGTGTTCTGGAATGGAAGCACTTCAAGGAAAGGAGCCCTTCAAGGAATTCTTAAAGGAACCCTTCAAGGAATTCTTGAAGGAGCCCTTGAAGAAATCATTGAAGGAGCCCTTCAAGGATTCTTGAAGGAGCCCTACCCGAAATTCTTAAAGGAGCCCTTCAAAGAATTCTTCAAGAAGCCCTTCAAAGACTTCTAGAACTCTCAAAGGCACCCTGCAAGGGATTCTTGAAGGATCCATTCAGAGAATACCCCTAAACTCGAAACTGCTAAACCCTACACCCTAAACCCTAAACCCTTAAGGAGCCCTTCATGGAAGCCTTAAAGAGACCTAGGGAGCAGCAGCTCGGCGAGACGCTGGCAGAGGCCGAGAAGCGGGAGCTCCGAGCGAGGAAGGCACGGTGGGAGCTGGCTGCGTTTACTGTAGCTGTTTAGAAGGGTTTACGGTTTAGGGTTTAGGGTTTAGTTTAGCGGTTTACGGTGTTAAGACAGTTCAGGGTTTAGGGCATTGGGTTTAGCAGTTTGGGGTTTAGGGCGGGCGAAGGGTTTAGCAGTCTAGGGGTTTAGCAGGTAGGGTTCAGGGTTTAGGATTTAGGGATCGGGTAGTTCAGCAGTTTGGGGTTTTGCGGTTCTAAGGGTCGACAAGTTTTGGGTTTTAAGATTCAGGGGTTGGGCTTTCTGTGTCAGCAGTTTACGGGTTTAGGGTTTAAGGGGGTTAGTCTCTGTCAATGCTCCAATGGTAAGCTGGCAACCACTGTTTCTGCTTTCGCAGTTTGAGCTCCTGACTCCGGCCCCGGGTTCAGGGTTTACCTTAAGAGCCCGAAACCTACTTTTGTGTAGGGTCCCTATAAATCCCATATTAGGGTTTATAATAAGAACCTACAAAAAAAGTGGGTGTTGGGTTCTTAAGGTAGGGACCCCTGAACTGCGAAAGCGCGTGGCAGAAACAAATGACGAGTGCACCTTCACAAAAGCCAGGGAGCCGTCAGCGCCGAGGCGGACAGCAGCTGGCAGGCCACATCGGATGAAATGAGTTCTTCAGATGTACTTGAAGGAAAAGGGAGCTCCATAAGTAGGTCAAGCACAGGGTTACCCATAGGGCCTAGAGTAGTTCCTTTTTGGGGTGCATATATAGAATCCTACAAGGTAACCCCAAAAAGGAACTGCTTGAGGGCCTATGGGTCTAATGACAGCATATCCCAGTTCGGATATTCACAGAAGTTGACCGTGCCTCCACATACCTTCAAACAAACCGCATGCAAGGCAGAAGGAAGAAACACAACCTTAGACCTTATACCGTGAAATTCACAGTCTAAACCACTGACATTCTGTAAGTTTTGCTGAAGGAGCTGCGTGCGGCTGCCTGCACCCGTACGTACAGCTACTTCTTTCTGCTGCTTCCACAAGTGTTGTAGCTAAAGTTTGAAATGTTCTGTAAGTTGTGTGGTAAGTTCGAGGTTCATGTTTCGAGATGTTTTTCGGGGTTCGGGCAGCAGGCTCTCGAGTTTGAAGCGATTGTCCCCCAAGCCCTAAGCCCTAAATCCTAAGCCCTAAACCGTATTTATTCTTGATAGCCTCCAGTTCTGGTCTCATGTTTGAGGACATGGGGTCTCAGGGGACGAGAAGCCTCCCTTTTGAATCTGCCAACTTAGCAGCGCTCAATTATGGCTTAGGGTGCAGCACATATATATATATATATGTATGTATGTATGTATGTATGTATGTATGTATGTATGTATGTATGTATGTATGTATGTGTATTTACTTATGTTTACATTCATATTTGTACTTGTTTTTGTTTATACATTTACATAGCAAATTATGTATATGCAGTCTTTTGGGTCCGAGGTCGCTTTGTGCCTTAACCTCCAACTCTAGCCTTGCAATATGGGAGTTTCCGAAAATTAGGGTACCCTATTTTGGGGTTCTTATAATAAGGATCCTACTATTTAGGGTACTATAGTAGGGTCCCCTATTTTGGGAAACCCCCATATGGACTGAGAATGGGAATGGAGGAAAGGCAGGGCCTGCAGATCGGGGTGACTCCAAGATCACCCTGCCTGAGCCTTATAGTGTTATAGTATTCTTTCTAGTCTTATAGTGTTAGTATAGTCTTACAGTATTACTATAGTATTATAGTATTCTAGCATTTTAGCATTATAGCATTATCGTATTATAGTATTATATAGAGAACCCTAAAGCACTGAATCCACAACCCCGAGTCAGAAAGGCCTGGCGCTCACTTCACCCTCGCATGGACGCTTCTTTAGACTCTCGGACACTGCTGGAAATCGATGTTCGGAGATTCAAGTCTTCTAGATCTTAAGCCGGGTCTGTTTGCTGCTGCAGCACAGCACAGATTCTACACAAAGGGTTCAGGGCTTGCAGTAGGGGTTGAAAACTACAGCTCCTCAAACAGACTGTCGTATATAATTCCGCTTCCTGCCTTGGTGTTTCGGGTGCAGGGTTTAGGCATGGCCATGGTGGTTCCAGTAAGCCCAGTATCAAAAGACACCGGGTCCACATCTCCGAAACCGTGAACTAAACCCTAAGCCCTAAAGCTTGAACCAGGGCCTAAATCTGAAAAAGCCTTTGACCTTCTTATCCTTTCGGAATCCCAAACACCCAAACCCTGAACCCTGAACCCTGATGTAAAGCCATGAACTCCCAAACCTGGCTTGGAGTACTTAAAAACGTGATTCCTAAATGCGGAATCACGACGGACCCCTCCCCAAAACTTCGAGCCTGAGCTCCATTCTACTTCTTCACATGATGTATAGCGTACATGGTTTACACTAGATGACATATATATTTATGTCAGAAAGATAATAACATATGTATACATATAAATATATATATACACATACATGTAGACATATATCATGTAAACAAACACATATCACCTATACATATATATATATATATAGACATATATCGTATATACATATATCATATTTACATATATCATATACATATATCATATATATATATATATCATATCATATATATATATATAATATGACATATTCTGTAGTACCTGATTTATGTTCGCCCCAAGCTATATTGGCTCAACTCGCCCAGGAGGGCAACAAGGACCTAGAAGTGAAAGCTCTTCGCATCGAGGCGGGTCTTAGACTATCTACTATAGGGGCCTTAGTAATTAGAATAGGGTTTTGGGGGCTCCTTATTCCAATTATAGTATAATGGACCCCAAAACCCTATATTCTAATTATTAGGTATTCGGGCCCTTACATTACCGCCTGGTGGCATAGACGTTTCGATACCTCCTCATCCCCCACCCAAGTCTAAGCCTCTAAGCCACAATCGCGAAATCTCGAATTCTGAACGCTAAGGGTTTGGGCGGTGTGGGCTTTGGGGAGCACACGCAGCCCTCCCCAGCATGAGCTACTCGGGGTTTGCCACGCCGGACTATGGATCAACTAGTAACACTGGTTCCCTACAGATGATTCAGCTTTTCCGTCGCACACCCTAATTGAGGCCCGGTCGTAGACAGCGTGCTTGTGAAGCCCCAACAGGCCAAAAACAAAACAAATTTTGAAAGTGACGTTATGTCATGAGGTCGTAAATACGGCGTGAAACGTATGTTTTTGTCTGCGTTTTTTGGATGTATCCAACTCATTATTCTGTTTTTACAAAGTAGTATTCGAACTATTCGTTATCACTAGCAAACTGTTCCTTTGTCAGTATTGGTTTGTGCTATTTGTTCTGCTTTCAGGTGTTTTTCATTTCGGACTCGTGTATCTCTATAGTACCCGTTCCATTATCAACATAATACATTACCCCAGATTCCGTTCCCAGCAACTCAACCTATCATCGACTATTGGTTTTAATATGTTTCGTAGTTCTGTTGTTGTGTTGCTACAGTTTTCCGTTTGTGTTCTTGTCTTTGGACTCATAGACTTTGTCAGTGGAGCGGTGTGGAAGAGAAGTTCAGGGCTTGCCTCATTAGGTATTTCTTCCTCGCGTGTTGAGCCCAAGCTGAACCCTGCCTTGGCAGACTTGGTCGGTCAGTCTCGGAACCCTAAGCCGGGGAAGGAGGTTTAGGGTTTAGGGTTTAGGGTTTAGGGGTTTAGGGTTTAGGGTTAGGACCTCGACGACCCCTTCTACACGTTCTCGCTTCCGTCCCAACCGGAGGACACACCCGGGTTGGGTTTTCGAGTCGGCCTGGGGTTCGGATTTTGGGGTTTGGAGGTTGGATGCATCTACTGCGGTTTGGGGGCTGAGTTGGCGACTTATCGGACAAATCCCTCGACTCAGCAAACACCTATGACACAGGATGTATCTACAGCTGATATCTCAGTTGATCTTCGCCCGCGTCAGTACTCTGTGGCTATGTCTCGTTTCTTTGTCAGGCCTTGAACCCTGAAGCTCGAAACCGCTCAAACCCTACACCCCGAAGCCCATGAGAGCCGTAAATCCCGAACTCTGAACTCCAAGCAGCAGTAGTATCACCCTATAGCGTCTGCTTATTAATTGTACTTCCCTATCCGATTGTACACATACACCCCGCCGGCTCCGCCGGCCAACCCCAACAACGACGACCTATTTTGGTGGCATTTTGGAAGTCTTGCGGGAGGGTGTTAGTGGTTCCAGGGTTTCGGGGTGAGGACGTGGTGGTTAACGCATCTTAATGCTTCTTCGGGTTTGATGAATCAAAGCTTACCATGTTTGTTGATGTAGGGTTTAGTGAGTTTAGTTCTCATGGTTTACGACCCCTTAGAAGAACCCTAGGCCGGAAACCCCTAGCGAGCCACCTCAAGTCCTTAGCCTCCGACCCTCCTAAAGTTAAAGTCCATGAGGAGCCTCTCCGGTCGAAGCCCGACAAGCGCTGGAAGGCCCCTGCAGAGGAGGATCACTGTGATGATGACGGATGACGGTGTAGCACTTAGGGACTTACGGTATACGGCATACGGTTTCGGGATTTTTCATGACGGCTCTGACAGTAAAAGGTTGGAAGATGATGGCCTGCGGTGACACCGGCCACGGTGGTGGTGATGATTCTGGGTACCAGCAGGATGGCACCGAGGGTCATGGCGAGGATGAAGATGACGATGACAGGAGTGATGACCATGAAGGCTCTGCATGATTGGATGATGGTATGGTGGTTGCAGATGATGGCGAAGGTGGGGCGGCAAAAGATAAGAGTGAGGGTCAGGTGTTTGATGCGGATGCTGGAGATGATGCTGTTGCTGCGGCTGCCAATGACGAAGAAGATGATGACGACGACGATGTTGGCTCTTGGCTGTGTGGGTTGCAGATTCAGGAGGTGGGTTCATCTGTTCAGCGGCTTCGCGTCTTTCAGCGAGACCAATGTAGACGTTGCCAAGTATGGCCGGACGTGTACTTGAATGAAATCCACATATCTGACTCTCTCTTCCGATAGCCTAATGCGCTACGCATACGCTTCAGCGCTCTTTCATTGCCGGAGCTGTGTAGTCAAGTCTGCCTGACACAGGTGGGTGGTCTCATGTTCGGATCGTCCACCGCTGCCGATGGCCGCTCTGCAGGCTTTCCCATTTTGATATGCCTTTGGGCATCAGTTTATGAGTTTCGGGGGTTATGCACCGACAGATTTGAGGTTTTGTGTCTTCGCCTGCTAGATTGAGCAGGTCTGGGACGTGCTCGTGCTTTCGTCTTCAGGCATCAAAGGCTCAAAGTAGGCTTTGTTTGCAAGCGACCAGCTGTCGGACAGAGTTGACCAGAACTACTTGAGACACAGCGCGAGTGTTTTGTCAGCCATTTAATCTTCCCTTGTCCAGAGCAAGAACAACAGTGATCGCTCGATCAGGCCTGAATACATAGACGCCTCCTCATACATGCTCAAACCCATACTTGTGTCCATACGTATATCCATCCGCCAGTCCGTCCATCCATCCCTCCCTCCCTCCCTCCCTCCCTCCCTCCCTCCCTCCGTCCGTCCGTCCGTCCGTCCGTCCGTCCGTCCGTCCGTCCGTCCGTCCGTCCGTCCGTCAACCCACCTATACATACATGCATACATACTTACATACATACATGCCTACATACATACATACATACATACATACATACATACATACATACGTACGTACGTACGTACGTACATACATACGTACATACATACATCATACACATGTGCGCAGAGAGGTGCATTCGTCCATCCACCCATCAATCCATCCATCAATCCATCTAGCCATCCATCCATGCATCCATGCATCCATGCATCCATGCATCCATGCATCCATGCATCCATGCATCCATGCGTCCATCCAACCATGCATCCATACATGCGTATATGTATGCACATACACTGATACATATGTGAATCCATGCATTCGTCCATCCAGCTCATCCATCCAACCATCCATCTATGCACTATGCAAGAGTTCATTCACTCATCCATTCGTTCGCGCATACCAACTCGGTAAACACATGCATGCATGCTTACACACATACAGGCATACATGCATTGTTACACGCGTACATACATGTCCAACTCAACATAGGGAACAAATACATTGTACATGTATGTCTTTGTATATATATATATATATATGTATATATATATATATAGACATGTGCACACACACACGCGCATACATACATACATACATACATACATACATACATACATACATACATACATACATACATACATATATATATATATATATATATGAATACAAATATGTCTGTCAACGTACGCACTTTCATCCTTTTCAACCCGACACCCAAACGCCAGAGCCCTTTTCTCAGAGCCCTCAACCCGAAACCATACCCCCTGCAACGATGCGTGCAAGCTTTCACAACAAAAAAGGATACTCCGCTGTCTAGCAGGTACTTTCAGCCCACTGCAGTCCGTAAAGACCTGGATGAAGAGAGCCAGGTGCCGAGGTGTTTGGAGTTTGCGCTCTTACCGTTGTAGGGTATTGGGTTTAGCATTGTGGTCTTCGGTTTCAGAGTCTATTATCTGTGGTCTTGGCTTCGAGGTGTATTGCGTTCATGTTGCCACGGAGTAATTATTGAAACAGAGAGATTCTGCATAAGTGGGTTGGAGCCTGGGCGGCAGAACCGAATTTCGGACACTGTCGCTGAAAAGACAGCTGCACGATGTGCGTCCTTGAAGACACAGAGTGCATGTACATGCACATTGCTATATCAGCGTTCCAGGATCCGGAAGCGAGAAACAGCTACAAAGTCTCACCGCTATTTATGGCGGAGAGCCTGCTGTTACACACCCTGCAACCTGTATTCCATGTGAGGCAGCTGTGATACCTGTGGCTGCATGACATCCCAGCCCCGGTTTCGATCCGACAGGTGCCAGGCACCGCATCCCGCAGAACTCAAACCCCAAACCCCAAGCTTTTGCGGTCAGTCTGTTGCACCTTTCTGCGTGAACCCTGATCGCCACCAGCTGTGCAGCGATTGATAGCCAGAATCTATTGCCATGTTCTTTCTTGGTGTTTGTCTTAGCCCTCATCTCATGCGGCCTTCTCACTTACGGGACTTGCAAGTTCCATGTCTTCGATGGCCCTATGGATAGTGACCGCACTTCTTGGAGCCATTTTGGGGTTTGGGCTTAGAAGATGGACTCTTATAAGGCAACCCCTAAAACCCTAAACCCTAAACCCCTAAACCCTTAAGCCGATAGAGCTTTTGATGAGGCATCAGCTGTCTCGGAAGGAAGGGTTAGCAGCAGTTCCGGGTTTCGAGGTGCTCAGGTGTACCCTAACCCTACACCCATAAACCTTAATCCCTAGCCCCTAAGCCCTAAGCCCTGAACCCATGGACAGTTGAACGCCTAAAAACCCGAGAGGTTTTCCAGGCTTGCCTCTCATCGCGAGATAACCTGAACTCGACACCGCAGAAACATTTTTGTTTTGAACTGAGGGCAGAGGGGCCCCTGCCAAAGCGTGCGGAACTCGATTCAGGGTTGTAGTGATTTCGGAGTGTCGAGCTTGGAGTACTAGAGTTAAAATTATGGTTTGATTTTTGGGTCCCCGGTTTTGAGCTTCAACATTGCACTTAGTTTTGGTCAGGGTCTCAGGGTTTATGGTCTCGCGGTTCAGGCGTTCGGGTATCAGTACAAAGTGTGGCAGGGTTTGCTATAAGGGCTCGGTGATTTTACGATGCAGTCGTTCAGCCCTAAACCGAACCCTAAACACCAAACCCAAAGAGCCCTCAACACACAAAAAACAGATCTAAGTCCGAAAAACCCAAATCCTGATGCCGTATTTGAGACCCAAACCTTGGTCTGCACCTCAGGCCGCAACAGTGAGACTGAGCCGTTTCGTAGGCAGAAGGATTGCGTACAGGGTCTGAGGTTTAGTGTTAGGGTATACGATTTGGAGATTAATGATTAGGCTTTCGACTGAGGTTTCTGGGCTCTGGGTCGTCTTGCGACCAACAACTACTGCTACTGCCACTGCAGTGCCGCTACTGCTACTGCTACTGCTGCTGCTACGCGCATGCCCATTCCCCTGCTCCTACTCGCACTCCTACCGGTCCCCCTACTCCTGCTTCTCCTTCTTCTGATGCTGCTTCTGCTCCTGCTCCTGCCAATGCGCTACTGCTACTGCTTCTGGTACCACCACCTCTTCCACAACTGCCACTACTATTGCTCCTGCTGCTTCTGCCGCTACTGCTACTGCTACTGCTACTGCTACTGCTACTGCTACTGCTACTGCTACTGCTACTGTTACTGCTACTGCTACTACGACTGCGACTATTACGACGACGACGACGACAACGACGACGACACTACTACGACCTCAATGACTGCCACTACTTTGATACAAGAGCAGTTGTTGCTGCTGCTGTTGCTGTTTGCTCGTGCTGCTTAGCATTACTACTAGCATTTTCGGTAGTATGGTAGTACTGGCAAACTACTCTTCGCCAAACTACTCTTCGTACCAGGAATACACGCTCCTGTAGCATCTTTTGTTACAGTGATGGCCCATTTACTAGCAGTAGCAGTCGTAGAATTAGTAGAAGTGCTGTAGTGACCTGTGGAACTGCAAGTAGTGATTGTAATAGTGATTGTGATCGCATTGTTTGGCTTTTACCTTCCTGTTATGTGGAGGCAGGTTTACATGAGAGCTTCTGACGTGTGCAGCGGCGGGCCTTCGAGAGCTTGCGTCTCACACTTCACGTGCCTCGGACAAACAGGGGCTGCGCTCCAAAGGCCACACCCGACACAACGTAACCCAGGTGCTAGATCGAAAAGGCACCTTCGGAATCGAGTGCCCCTAGGCCGAAGCACTAACATCCCACGCCTCCCGAAGTTGCAGCCTCAAAGTTTTCGGCTCGGATGCATTGCACATTTGCCGTCAGCACTGTAACATGAACTGACCAGACGCCCAACAGTCTCAATTCAAATCCGTAGATTGAGGCTGAACAGCCTGAAAGCTTGGACACGCACGTCGCAGTCGCGTGGCAAGGCTTGAGAGGTGCAAGATTTTTGCGTGCACTTTTCACACAATACGACGAACTTGGAGCGCACCCCCTGTTTTTTCCGACTAGGAGGAACCTTCCCCCGTTTCCCTCGGTTTCTGATGTCTCCAAAGGAGCCTCCCGCGCCGGGGCCGGGGAGGGGACGAGGATCCCCAGCTCAGGATGATTTAGGGGCCCTATGATACTTGTAATACTTAGTATAGAGTTTAGGGCTTAGGGTGTTTAGGGTTTAGGGATACTTATAATGATACTTGTAATACTTAGTAGACTTAGTAGAGAGTTTAGGGTTCAGGGTGTTTAGGGTTTAGGGATACTTATAGTACTTAGAAGAGAGTTCCTCGAAGGGTTTCCTTTCAAGGGTTCTTCTGAGGGCTACTCACAATGGTTTAAGGCGTCTTAATAAGTAGAACAGGGTTTCGCTTTCTATTATACTTACTCCAGTTGCATTATTGTCGGTAATGATTCGAGCCAGTGCATTGAGCGTTTTTGGTGGAGGATGCGGCAGCCTATGGCGAGGATGTAGAAGGCTTCAGGGTTTTAGTGCTTGACTTAGGGATCCGGGTGCATCGCCTGGACCTGAACCAATGAGCCTTGACATTAAATATTACATCCTGAAACCTTAATCCTTAAATTCGTACCCGAATCCCTACTTTTGAAAAACCCGAGCATGGATCAGTCCTGCAGACGATCTTCATCGGCGCATGCGGTGGCAAAGAAGCAGAGACTTGCAACCCACCCATGTTGCCGCACATCGCAAAAGAGCGTCCGTGTGAATTTAGTTTTTTTTTTTCGGTTTAGGGTTTGGAGTCTGGGGTTTAGTAATTTCGGTGCTTCTCGACTTTACAACCTAAACCCAAAGGCCTTCAGCCCCGTAGGAGTTTAGGGTTTGGGGCTTCGGGGTCAGGCTTGTCATCTGACCCAAGGCCTGAGGCACGTGAGCACGAGCCCTCCAGCCAGTCTCCATCACATCTGCTGGCATTTTTATGGGGGCCTAGGCCTAAAGCCCTCAGCACCTACATCAAGTGCACCAAATCTTACAGCCGCCGCCACAACTTGCAACAGACCTTAAACCCTAAACCCTAAACCCTAAACCCTTAACTTGCAACAGACCTCTTTGTTCCCGCATGTATCCTAGACCCCGATCTCCCGGACCAAGCCGAGAAGTCTAAAGCTGCTGGGGCGTTACGAAAAGTACACGGTTTAGGGCTTATAAGGTTTATAGGGTTTATAAGGTTGATAGGGTTTATAGGGTTTACAAGGTTTATAGGGTTTAGGGTTTAGGAGGGGTATTTTGGGACTTTAAATGGTTTTTAGGGTTTAGGGTTTGTAGGTTTTATTCGGCAGCCTTCGTTGCACGATCTTTGTGGACAGGCACGGGCCCCACCCCGGCTGCGCCTGCCGTTGCAAGCCCAGCCGTGGGCCCAGGGGTGCTTCGCAGGGCTTTCTTCGGAATTCAGAGTTTCGGGGCTCAGGGGTATTTTGGGACTTTAAATTGAAGAAGTCCCATGCAGAAAAGATTGTAGAGTCTAGCCACATCAGATAACTATGTACAACGTCAGTACCTCTGGTTCTGGAACCAGCAGAGAAAACGCCTAGAGAGCTCTACACCTTGAGCCCGCAACTTCATGGAACCAAGAAGCTTAAATAGGGACCTTAACAATTAGAATACGGTTTGGCGGTATATTCTTGTGGATAACTATGTTGATGCCCACTCCTAACCCTCTAAAACTTTTGTCGAAGCGGTGAAACCCCGAAGCTTCAAGGCTTAAAGCCTTAACCACCATCGCCATGCGGAACTGTCAGAAAGTAAGGGGCCCTAGTATAGACCCTAAGTTCTAGGACCCTCTACATATCTTCTTTTACGGAAACCCAAGCAGGGCACCCCTAATTCTAAGAAACCGGCATGTGAGGACAAGCTGCCGCCCCATCTGCCGGAGGACATGCCAAGCTGCAAGGGGTTCAGGGGTTTCGAGTCTGTCTGTGGGTGGCTTCTGATTTCAGAAAGCTTCTACAAGCCTAGGTACGTCAATATACACAACGAAGAGCTCGTGTTCCAATGGGTACCTTGATGCGACACTGAATGTACAAGCTCCACTGTAGTATACATGCCCATGTTGCAGACAAGATCTGGAGGCTTGAGTTCTCTGTGGAAGGTTCATTGGAAGGACATTCAGCTGGATTTGCAGTCCTGGCCGTGAGGGGTTTGCAAAGGACCGGGCCATAGGTGTGCAAAGTCATAAGATGCTGCAGACGTTTACGCACCACCCTGAAGCCCTGCAGACGACCCTTAGGCACTTCACCTGAAATCCGAAAAAACAGTATCTTTAGTGCACATCCAGGACCTTAGTCGGCGGTTGGACCTCGCGCACGAGGAGTTGGCGAGGCTGCATGGGGTCGTACTACAGGAACCTGATTACCAGAACTTCCTCGTTTTGCCGGGTTGAGGTACGAGGGGTCTGGATTTAGATTGAGTGTGGGTGCTTCAGTAAAAAGCTTGCCTTAGTTCAGCCAAGGGAGCTATCCTTCTTACGCGCTGCATACTTACTTTGCTGACTTTGTTCCTGTGAACCTCGCATCGGAACAGCATACAACGGTCCAGGGCGGTAGCCAGTTTCAGGGAATTGGGAAGGAGTCAGGATTGTGTTTGTCGTTCTAGGCATGCAGAAAAATCCCAATGTCGGTGGCGAGTCGCCCCCCTTGCCTCTAAACCTGAAGCATCCCTAGACCCAAAACTTTTAAGAACCCCCAGCACTGAGCCCGATAATCTTAGGAGCACCTCACAAAGATCCTAACAAAATCCTGAAAGAATCCTTTACAACACTACATCCCAAAAGATGGCATCCAGTAGTATCCTTTGTAGTAATTAACAATCAATCCTTGCGTTGACCTTTTTTTAGCAACCCTTGCAGCATCCCTTGCAGATTGCCGTATCCTCAACCCGTATAACACGCCATACTAAAGTCTAAGCTCTCAGAGAAACCCTGTAGTAATTATTCCTTAAATTATCACGTATAGCCAGCATGATAGTAACCCGTCAAGGAAGCCTTCTAGCAACCCTTATAGTAATCCTTCACGGAAGCCTTCTAGTAATGCATTTTCTAAAGCCTTTTGACCCCAAGCCCTACATTCCCCTATAAACCCTAAAGCCTATAGACCCCAAACCCTACATGCCCCTATAAACCCTAGAACCTATAGACCCCCAACCCTACACCCTAAACCCTAAACCCTAAACCCTAAACCCTAAACCCTAAAGCCCTACATTCCCCTATCCGTCCGTTGCCGAAGGGAGCGTCTTCGGTCGGAGGAGCTCACGGCCGAGCTCACAAAGGCGCTCTCAGGGAGTAAGAAAGGGTTTAGGGTTCAGGGTTTAGGGTTTAGGGTTTAGTGTTTAGGGTTTAGGGTGTAGGGTTTAGGGTTTAGGGGTTTAGAGAGAGTAAGAAACCCAAAAAGGGTCCAAGTACCATTACAGTAGATACTTAGTGGGTATTTGGGCCCCTAAAGTATCTACTATAATGGTACTTGGACCCTTTGAGAAAGGAGGGCTTCAGAGGTTTAGCGTTTAGGGGTTTAGGCTTTAGAGTATTCGGGTGTGGGGCTCTAGGGGTTTAGGGCTTTAGGGTTTTCGGGGTTAAAAAATTGAGGGGTTAACGGTGCTGGAGTTTAGGGCTTAGGGTTCAGAGGGGGTTGTATATGTTTGATCTGGAGGGCTTGCAGGGTTTATAGGGATTTGCTAGGATTAGGATAAGGCGCAGTTTTCAAGACGTGTTTTTGTCATTGGCGGGTTTACACGTGCTTTCAGATACGGCTATAAAGGACGTCAGGTACATGGTGGCTCTTCGTTTGCATCGATGGTACCGGTATCTAGAACCCTAAACCCTAAACCCTAAACCCTAAACCCTAAACCCTAAAGGGTTACAGCATACGTGAAAACCGGCCAATCAGAGGACTCAGGGCCTGCAATTACTTCTCAGAGCAAGTAGCGCAACCCTAAACCCTAAACCCTAAACCCTAAACCCCAAACCCTAAACCCTAAACCCTAAACCCTAAACCCTAAACCCTAAACCCAATGTAGCGCTGTGGGCCCACACGGTTGCTCTGTCCCGCTCTTCAACAGCAGGTTAGCAAAGTTTCCAATCTTATTCGATCCACGCCTTTCGGAGAGGCAGGCCCTAAACCCCAAAGCATGTTCATATTGCACGTATGCATGTATGCATGTATGTATGTATGCATGTATGTATGTATGTATGTATGTATGTCTTGCGCCCTCGACTTTGGTTTCGGGTTCAGATCCCCCAACCGTGAACCCTAAACCCGAAGTCGCTTCACAGACGGTGACCCTAAAACCGAGGCTGTCGGACTTCGATGCATTCGCGAGCCTCTCAAGCTTTTAATTAGAGCCTAACCGGAGGTCAAACGCCACATGCCAATTAGCCTGCCACCTTCGCAAACAACCTGGATCAACGTCGCAACCAGAAAATGTCTTCAATCTAAGGTCTGCAGCCGTCTTGTAGGATATTTTCGAGATTCGCTACATAGAACTGGGGGGTTGTGCTGACAATGCCAGTGTTCCGCAATCTTATCTCAAGACATGTTCAACAGAACTCTCCTTTTTTTAAGCTGACCCGCTTGCCCGACACTACATGCGGTCAACTCTTCTGTCGAATTGCCGCAGGCTCGGCAGGTGGCAGACGATGAGGTGGCTGTCCATGATACTTTCCGCTTCGAATTATGGCATTGACGGCGTTGGTTGCTGTCAGAGGGGTTCAGGTTGCAGGTAGAGGTACCGGTTCTTTTGAAGTGTTGATGTCTATCATTCGTGTTATTTCGTGAAGGGTCTGGTAATGCAGGGACCAGGCCTGAGTTCATCGGCTCCTGAAACCCGGAGCCCAAGCCCAGAAGGCCCGTGAAGAACTCTGCTAGCCGCATGTGTCCCGCAAGTCTTGAGCCCTATGGCCTAAACCCTAAACCTTAAACCCTAAAGCCTAAATTTTAAACCCTAAACCCTAAACCCTATACATCTATAAGCTTGGCTAAGAGGTGCAGTCACTGCGCCGGCAGCTGCTAAGCCGTGAGAAAGAGCTTTTCGAGGCTTGGGTCTTGGGCTTGGGGTCTTTAGGGTTTTTAGGGTTTAGGGTTTAGGGGTTTAGGGTTTAGGGGTTTAGGGTTTACGGGTTTTAGGGTTTAGGGTTTTGAGGTTTAGGGTTAAAGATGCTTATCAGAATTTCAGGGTTTAGGGACTCCCAAACCCTATTCCACTTGCAAGGGCCCCTATATGGGTAGTTCTTTAAATTAGGGTCCCGACTTAGGTCCCCAAAATAGTACGGCACCCTGATAAAAAGGACCCTAAAAGGGACCCTAACTTGGAGAACTACCCATATTGCTCGACCCGAGATCCTAAAATCCGGTGTCGATTAGGGCTCAATGTTGGTGTGCTCTCGGCCTTGGGGGTTCCGGTTTACTTTTTGGAGTTTAGGGGTTTCGGTTTCGGGGTTCAGTGTTTAGGGTTTAGGGCGACATGGGGGCTGGCACTTCCCTAAACCCCTAAATCCTTAAATCCTAAACCCTGAAACCTAGAGTTTGGGGTTCGGGAGGGCTTGGGGTGTAGGGCTTCCGGCTTAAAGCTTGGTTGGGGCTTTCAGAAAACGTAGCAGAGGCTTGCCAAACTGAAGTTGATATCCTTGTGGAGATGGGAGGAATACGCAACTTCTGCAAGAGGCCTTCGGAATTTCGGGAGTCAAATTTCATGACTCAACAACTCTTTTTTTGCATTTCTCTGAAGGCCCTCCAAACATATCTTCGAGCACAGCGAAGCCCAGAAAGTTGGAACATGGGTTTAGGAGGAGTAGTGCTAGGATCAGATCCCCGATACTTTATCTTAAGGGCACGAGGATAGCCATGTTCCAACTATCTGGCTTCTACTATAAGGTGACTGCGACCTATGGTAGAACTGCTGGTCTTAGGCGGCTGCCGCACGCCAGCGGTCGGCCAGCCAAACGGAGGCCAGAGCACAGCAGTGCATGTGTATCTGTGTGAAGTTCTGTGATGGTATGTCCCCTTAAACCAAACCCTAAACCAAAAACCTCAAACCCTAAACCCAAAATCCTAAACCTCTCCCAACAGCTTATCAGGAGCGCGTGATTCTGAGGGACTCATCGGGGCTTGTGGGGTATGCTCACACATACTGGTCGTCTTTTATGTGTAGAATCGACCCCGAAATCCTGAACATCAGGGCAGTCCCAACTGAAAGTTTCAATCGCCAGTCTATGCTCTCAACCTTTTCAAAAAACCCTAAGCCTGAACCCTAAGCCCTAAACCCTAAACCCTAAACCCTAAACCCTAAACCCTAAACCCTAAACCCTAAACCCTAAACCCTAAACCCTAAACCCTAAGCCCCAATCCGACAACCCCAAGTTTTATCAATCCTGAGACGTAAGGTTTCAAACCCTAAATTCTACAATGCTGCACTTCAACTCCACAATCCTTACAGAACCTTCATAGGACCCTCTGAAAGAACCCCCGTTGTAGAACCCTCGAAAAGCGCAAGCACCCTCAACCAAGAAACACTGACCCCAACCTCTAAACCCTGGACGACGGAGCCTTAGTCAAGCCCCAAACCCTCCTAAACCCCAAATCCCAAACCCTTCCAGCACCCTTCATTAAATAACGAAACCCTTCTAGAACCCTTAGCGAAACCCTTGATCCCTTAAGCCTAAACCCCTAAGCCCCTAAACCCTAAGCCCCTTCAACCCCTAAACCCTAAACCCCTCGTACAGCCCTTAAGCGAAACCCTGGATCCCTCATAGAACCCTGAACAAAAGAAGCCCGGAGTCTTCTAGCACCCGTGGTTTAGGGTTTAGGGTTCAGGGTTTGTTTAGGGTTTAGGGTAGGGTTGCGCCTGATCCCTTCTCAAACCTTTCATAAAAGCCCAACAATTGCAGAAAGCTTTCGGAAAACACGCCAAAAGGCTTTGGCAGAGGCCCTTCGTGGGAAACTCTTAGAGCTCGAAGCTGCGGCCTCATGGGTTTTGAAGTTTTTTTAAGAACAGGTGCCGGTTTATGTGGGTTTCTGCAGGTTTCATGGCCTCTTATGGGGCTCTCAAGGGTTTTATAGGATGCCGTTTGCGTCTTCTTGGGTTCTTACACAACTGCCCTGCTCATGGGGACTGCGTTTCGAATCGAAAGCCGAAAGCCTGGCCTAAATATTTTCGTGTGCAAGAAAGATATTCGGACGCATGTTCGACGGTGTCTGTTCCACTTCGGTCATCTACCTAACTAGTGTGCAACTGCTGACTGCTCGTACGGTTCGGGTGCTGGCTGTGTTGAAGAATATCATATAATAGCATCGCAAATCATATCATGTCAGACCAGGTCATATCATGTCATATTATATCATCTTATAGCATATCATACCACGTCATGTCATATCATATATACTACAGTATACTACACTATAATATAACATAACACAACATACTATACCACAATATAACATAGCATAGTTTCCCTAAACTCTAATCCCTAAACCCTAAACCCTAAACCCAGAGCCCTAAACCCTAAACCCTAAACCCAGAGCCCTAAACCCTAAACCCCCAATCCTGAAAGCTTCGGTTGCGCCGAGACACCCCTCGGGATTCAGGCTTTGGACTTAGGTCTCTCCGGCTGGAAGGAGAGTTTTTAGGGTTTAGGGTGCAGGGTTTTGTGTTTGGGGTTTAGGGTTCTGAGTTTAGGGTTTAGGGTTTAAGGAAGGATTGGAGTTTTGTTTTTTCATCGGGGTCTCGTTTGGCATCTTATTTCCGATTCTTCTCAAACGTTCACGGGGGCTTTGTCAAAATGAGCCGCAAATTTGGATGCGCAAGTGGTCGGTTTGGATTCAGGCTGTAGTGTAGGTCTGCTACTCCCAAGCCGTGCCTGCAAGCCCCTAAGCCCTAAACTGGGTCCTTGTTGGCTACAATTTTGCATTTTTGTTTTAATAAAAACCCAATAAGGATTAAACATGATCCTTTTAAATATAGCCCTAACAAGGAACCAGCAAACCCGAGCTGTGTTGACTTTCGCTCGCTTAAAAGATCTCAAGCCCCTGAGCCCTAGATCCTAAACCAGAGGCCCTAAAGTGTAGGGTTTTTTTTGGGGTTCAGCCACTGGCTCGTAGCCGCCATGCGCCGCGCCCGGAGCTGTTTTGACTTTTCTCAAGCATGTAGTGCGCATTGAGATGCTGATGGAGACGGTTTCGGGTTCAGGATGTAGGCGGTACAATTTGGGACTACGTAGGCCCTCACTAAGTCGTACAAGAACATCTTGTTTGGGAGCCTTCAAGCTGCGACGTGAGCCAGTAGAAATGCCAAGGCTTTGTCAGCGTGGAATTGGCTTTGGATTAAATCCGCAAACCAAGGGATCAGCAAGAAAGTTATTCGTTGTGAGGAGCATTAAATGCGAGCACTACCCCTGTGTAGTTCCTATGTAACTATAGTACAGTATGATATACGCCAAACCCTGCTCTAAAATGATGAATGATCGCTGCCCCCTGTCCCTGCATTGCAACAGTCAGTCCTAGGCTTAGGCTTTGGCTTTAAGAAAGCCCGAGCTCCGTGTGATGTATCGCTTTCAAGTCTCCTGCGACACGACCTGGGGGGAGGCCCGGGGGATGGGTTTGGCATGGGGTTTCAGGATTTAGAGTTTAGGGCTTCTCGCTGACAGTCCCTAGTTGCATGTCTTTGCTTCTAACCCCAGCAGTGGAACAATACACCTTTGACTTTTTTGATTTGCAGGTTCCCCTAGCCCTAGGCCGGCTTGCTGTCCATGGGATCGTTCCGCTTGCTTTGCTGTGGCTCACCAGCATCGAGCAAAAGCAAAGCCTTCCCTGCCCCTGCGCCGCAGCAATGGCCCGGCCCTCGGCACTGCTAGGGCTGCAGGTTGAGGGTTCAAGGCATGTTCCCTGCGCTTTCGCCTTGCATGGTGGCCGTGATGCACTGATGAAGGCGGCGCTGAATGCGTCGGGGCCTGATCGCAACCCCGGAAGTTAAGCTCGATCACCAGCCTTGATAGCATGAGGTCGCTTAGCGACTCGCGTGTCGATCTCATCACTGGGCCTTTGTCCCGGCGTTTGCACGAAGTTTCTCCGATGTAGTCGTTTGCATTGCAGGTACTTTCGCCGCAGGCGCGGTTTCCCCCACCCAGGCAAGGAATGGTGCTTGACTCAGCAATTTGCTCACGGTTATAAGCACGGGTCAGGGGGTCATTGGGCTTGTGGGGGCCGGGATGGTTGGGCGGTCCAAGTTGTTTTGGTCGGTTCTTTTTCTGGGAGGGTCACGACGACAGAACCTCTGACCGTTTTGGCTGGGGGTGGACACGTGTGCCCGGAGAACACGAACAGCACGAGGGAGGTTATTTGGATGTGGGTCTCTCGCAAAACACGAATCGTCACCTTGCGCGACACTCTCGGACGAATGCGCGCGCGCCCCTCTGAAATGCGAAACCATGCTCTGGGAGGGGTGGTTGGGAACAGTGGTGTTAAGCCCATGGCGCACCACAACCATCATTGCGAAAGACCTCAGTTCATCGTGCGGACGGGCCAGGTGCAAGCCTAGCTGTTCGTTTTTGTTCAGGGTGTGCGCCTTACTTGCTAAATCCTATGATCTTTCAAGTAGGGGTACGCAACCTCGGTGTGCAGCAATCTTTTTCGCCAATGTTACACTAATATCGAAGCCTGGACACTTACCAAGCTCATTCTTTGGAGTTCCGCAGTATAGATATAGCACAATATGCTTTAAGACATCATTTTTTCGGTATTAAGGCCCCAATCTGAAACCGATGCTGCCCAAACATCTTAAAAATCCGACTGCAGCCTGCTTGGACGGTGGCCGACCCCAACCCGAAGTTTGGGGACAGAGGGTTTCGAGGTTCTGGAATCGGCGTCAGGCGCTTCGGGTTTTGCAGTGGCCTGGACCGGCATCTCCTGTTGGAATGAAACCCTACACAGTAAAGTTTAGTGTTGACGTTGCATCCAGGTCGTTGACCTCAACCCCCAAACGGCCTCAACACTGAACCCTACTTATTCTCTTCTGCGCCTTCCCTCGAGGATCAGCTGTAGCCTGACCAATCGCCATACCCGAAAGCCTCAAACCCGACCCCTTGGCCCGGACTTTGTAAAGCTCAACCATGAAATGAGAATCCGAAGAACACCTGCGCCTGGCACAGCTTGTGTCAACATTGGGGGGGAAGGTACTGAAGAGTAAGAGCATGCCACATCAGCAAGTTCTCGGTCCTATAGTCCTACGACCATACTGTGACAAACTAACCCTAAAGCCCAAACCCTGAACTGAAGAGCTTCCAAGCGGCCCTGGGGAGAATTGAAATGCCAATTCGTCCGCTGCAAATATCCACGGGTGGGTCGCTTGGGCCGACACTGGCTGGCAACGAAGACTTTAGTGGTGCCAGATCCGGCATTATCATACTCTGAAACCAGTACTTTCCGGATGCAGTTTGACTGGAAACGAACACGTATCACGACGTTCCCCGATTTGCTGTCGCACAGCGGCGACGATGCCTAGACACCACGACGTCCAAATGTAGCAACAGTAGGATCGCCAAGGTCGAAGTCTGAGAACATCGAGGTTCTGTTGAAGTGTGTTGCAGTGTTGCAGCTACGTGCTGGAACTGGAAATACGAGTGAATCTCGACTGGTGTGTGGTCTTAGCTTCGTGTAGCAATATGATTGTAGCTACAGATGGCGCTTGGATAAGTCACATTCCCTATCTTCTACTATGCACCGGGACCTTACACGGCTACCATACCTAGCATGCTCCTTCCGGCTTCACACAGGTGTGTTTGAGTTAGGGTTTGTCATTCTGGCGAGTCTGGTGTGAGTCATGAGCAGCAGGAAGACAGGCAAGACAGATAGCAAACAGACAATACCAGACCGTCGAGTAAGACAGATTCGCGCAGCATGGAACTAGAACGAGGCATGACCTGTTTAACAGGGCATGGTTACAAAAGTTACCGCCCGAAAATGAACTGTATGGTTGCACGCACAAGGGCCTAACTGAAGTGGCATCAGACCCCTATGCGCGAGGCCTTAGGGGACCGTCCAAAGAAAGCTCCTAGTAAAGCTTGCGAACACAGGCCTGCGAATAGGGATCCTGCAAGGTGTCTTTTCGGGAGCCGATGTAAATTTTTGTCTCATTAAAATCTGACCAGGGCTAGTATGGAAGACTCGGGGAATCAGAAAACCCAAACGAATCTCAGCACCCGAGAAGAGAAACCTATATTGGTTTGCATCGAAGCTGGATCACCGGGCCTCAAAAGCCAAGGGAAGCCAGCACAGCACGACAGTGAAGCCAGGGCAGATAAATAGAGACTATGTAGCGTGTGCTCTGTCAAATTGAGGACTCCCCATACCGCCAAGCCCCCGCATCCGACAATGCCTAATCTAGGGGCCTTAATAATTGGAATAGGGTTTTTGGGGGGTATGTTATACCACGAAGATAATAAGGAACCCCCCAAAATAGTATTGGTAATTATTTGTGCCCATATATTATGCTGACGACCTGAGTCCAAAATCAACCAACCCTGTGTGTATGGCGAGCGTGCGCTGAGAGGCCGTAGCTGGAGCAGCTATGACGTTGCGCAGATGCAGCCGTACAGTTTCTTGCACGTATGTAATTTCAGATGTCTACGCTTACATGTCCTTTCATATTTGTACTCATGCTCACATATGAGCTCTTTGCCCCAAATTTCTGGCATTGTGGGTACAGCTCAAGCGCAAGGTCCTTTCCATGGGGAGCGTGGCTGCTTGCTGTTTCAGCAGCTACAAAGAAGCTCCTGACAAGCTTTCGGAGTTATGTGCGAAAAGACACATACCTTCCTCAAGACCCAGCAAAGACATGCCACTAGGGACTGTCAGCGAGCCTGAAACTGATGGGGTGGTTTTCGAGACTTTGCTGCTTTCTTGGGTCTGAAAGATTGAAAGATTGAAGCAACTTGGGTCCTTATCTTAACAGTGATGTGGGTTTAGGGTTTTAGTTTTAGGGTTTAGGGATTTACGGGTGTAGGGTGGGTATCCCTCCCAAAAAAGCCTCGTTTAGAGGGTTGAACACGATACCCAGAAAAGGGAACTCCGCTGACGGTTGAAGCAACGGTTCCCCAAAACGGCTCAAGACAGCCTGAAATAAGAACAGCCAGCAGTCGAGAAGCCTACACCATAAAGCTTAAAACTTTCAACCATGTCGTGCCGGTGCTGATGAACATAACGAGCAGTGGGACAATGTTTTAGTACTGTTTGGCACGCAACGGGATCTGGTCGATCAACACGTCTTCTCGATAATACGGTTCCTGAACAGAAGCAGCTAAATAAATTGCACTTGAACAGGCTATGAGTAATGCAGTGTATGAGTTTACAAACGTACAAGGCCCAAGCAAAATGCATTCACAACTTCCAAGTGAAGAGAAAGGAACATGACTCCTCCACTAACATCGCAAAGTTGCAACGCCTACATCGAGTCTGTGTCGAAGGGCTTGATGCGGCGAGCTTGATACCTTTATGCGGAATATTAATAAATAGGAAGTTCAGGTCAAGGAGAATAGGAAGATGATAAGACACTATTCAGAATTACCTGAACAGTAGGAAGTGCTCTGTAAGTAAGAGTGACGGAGTAGCAGGTATTTAGATGAGAAGGCGAAATCCGCACTTCAATGGACAAACAAATCCTCTGCCAACTTGTAAAACACGGATTTAACCCCTAACCGTACTACCCTACACCCTAACACCCGATGAGAAGACCGCTTCCATGTGCAAGTTTTGCGGGGTCCTATGAAATGACGAGCTATGGGCGGTCCAAAAGTGTGCCTTTTTCGTAGTGACTGGGCGTTCTAGTGGAGACTCTAGTGGGTCTTCGGACAGTTCCGGTAGGTGTATTCGGTTGGGATAGTCTCGGGGTGGTTGTGGTAGGTGTGCAGAGATTCGGACTTGGCGGGGAGGGTGGAGGGATTGGAGTAGACAATGTTGGAGCATGGACTTGGACATGATGTTTGCTGACTTCGTATTCCCTGCCCCCAACCGCATGCTAGTCACTCGTGCCGATGCCGCTATATATTGGCATAATACCCTTAGCTTTACTTACCCTAATGCTTCGACTCCTCGTGAAGGAAGTTTGCATCGTGGGTGCCTGTCCGGCGCTTGGGTGCTGGGATGCTCGCAAGGCAGGGTGATGTGATGAACTCGAGTCAGGGGTTTGGATCTATGCTCTCAAACATTACACCCGTGTTTGGGTCAGCGACGTCCCAAAATTTGCGGTTTAGTGTTGAGGGCATGTCGTGTTTTCAGGCATACTGTTTCATACGATTCAGACTGTGGGGTCTCGGCGGACCGGTTTCTGAGCTTCGTTGCAACATGTCGAAGTTCCTCTACACCCCAGCCAATTGTGGGTTGTGAACTTGCCCAAAGTTCAATACCTGGACGCCGCGGTGCCAACACCACAGAGAGCAAACATCGAAAGCTATCTCCCGAGTGAAACAACTGAAAACCTAACCCGAGACCATCCTCAACCTCTCTTGATCCTCTTCCATCTTACTCCCCCTCCCCCTCCTACTCCTATTGCTCCTCTCACTCCCGCTGCTCCTGCTATGACAGGCATTCGCCCTGAAGCCGGTCCATTACCCGCTCTGGAAGAGCGACGAGATTGACGTCTCCGATGTGGGCCCACCAGAAGAGGTCGGATCCTTCGTGTTACGACGACTGCCACGATGACGACGACGACGACTACTACTACTACGACGACGACTACGACAACGACTATTACAACGACGACTTGCTGCTACTGGTACTGGTACTGGTACTGCTACCGCTAC
>CAJNDV010032003.1:0-44047 GCA_905221635.1 Symbiodinium sp. CCMP2456 | reverse complement strand
ATGTGTCACATATATATATATATATACATACACACACACGTAGCTTCAAACGTGTACATTGACATACGTGTATCTATGTTTGTTTGCGTATTTGGTTTGTTCATGTGTTTGTTTCGTCATGTCTAGCCATTTCATGCTCTGTTGAATTTTCTTGATGTGTCGTGTGCAGTCATGCCATGTGATGTTATGAGAGAGCATTGTCGCCATGCAGTGTTGGTAATGACATGTGACGGTATGTATGTAAGGTTTTAAATTGCACCGTTCTGTTCTGTAATGTTACTTAATGTATTGTGTGCGTACCTAAAGTAATCTGTTGCATTGTAAGGTAGTATAACGGAGTGAAGTTTCGCGCTGTGTTGTGTTATGTTGTGTTATGCCGTGTTAGCATAAAGTAGGTCGCATTTGTTGGGTTTTAGAATTACTGTATCTGTATGTAACTGTTGTATGTATTGCATGTACTGTATTTGTCGTATGTCTTGTATGCACAGCACATAATGTATGTCTTGTATGTGCCCCATGGTAAGCATGTACGGTATGTATGGTGTAGCAGCCATGCATGCAGGCATCCACGAAATCATGCATGTTTCCGTGTGTGAACACATAGTGATAACATGTGTGTTTCAACAATGCAGCTATGTCGACTGTACGTCAAGGTGTGTGTGTGTGTGTGTTCGTGCTGGTGGAAGTTCGCTGTGGTGTTTAGTGGCGTGACAGAACAGAGCCATGCTGAGACATGTGGCGTGCCGTGTCATCATCATAAGCTACAAGCAAAAGAACGCAACGTTGCTTTGATTGTTGCTCGGCTCTCACAGGCAAGCGGGCTTTCAGGCCGCAGCATGGCACTGTAGGGAGCTCTAGCCCAGGTCTGTCTAGCACGGCATGCTTTCTTGTCGTTAGCCGGAACAAACTCACATGTAGCCAGCCAGATAAGCAGTATTTCCACGCAGGGTTGACAACTGCCGTTGTAGCAGAGACGCAATTGCAGCCGCAAGACGGTGCTGCCGCTGCCCAAGTTATGAATTGCGAGCGCATGCGATGTAAAAGGTAGCGAAGGTGTTTATGTACTGGCCCAAAAACCACGAGATTGGGTACGACAACAGCCTTGATCTTGAGCTGAAGGAATGGGGGCCAACTGCGTTTCCCATGGAAAACCGTGCGGTCAGCCGGGAGAAGCTTATCGTTCTCCGCGAACGCCCAAGGCACAGTGATCAAGAGGCTTTAGGCAGGAGTGGTCGAGACTTCACCTGTCAGGACGAGGATGATGTATCCAGGCTAACCATGTGGCAACATGATGTGGAGGCGCTGAAGGAGGCTTCGTCCTGCGGTGTGGTGGGCAGGGTGCCTTGGTTGGACCTGCCAAAGCCAGGAAGCCTTGAAGCGCCAACAGCGGCGAGAGCAAGAGGCCGCAGCGCGGCAGGCTCATGCGCATGGGGCGGTGTCGAATCCCACCTGCACCGTGCGTGCTCTCTTGGCCAGGCTCGGATTGAAGCTGCAGAGAAGGTGGCTGATGAGGCCCAGAGGCCGCGGCAGGCCTGACAGCTTCTCTCAGCCTCAAGCTTGCACGAGGTTGCGCAAAAAAGCACATTCACTTTGTGAATTCATGAGCCAGGTCAACGTCAACGGAGGTGGAACTCTTCCACTGCACACGGCGCAGCCTCTCTGGCAGAGCTGGAGAGGGCTGTCTCGAGGGGTTCAGCAGAATCTTCCATGTCAGGGGACATACGACATTTGCCGTTCTCGTAGCTGAGAGAGACCCATCAAGTTGTGGGGATCAACTAAGGACGAACAAGGCAAGCCATGAGAAGCCGCAGGCGGAAAGGGCAATCTCACAAAGAATTTTCAAGTCAGTCAGCTGTTGAGCTTGCACATGGAAATGGGTTGAAGTTTGTAATTACCTCTCAGCAGATCTTAGAAAGAGTCACCGCATCAATCCTGCAACGGTCTTCGGTTGATTCGGTGGACAGGAAAATCCGCACTCTTCGAAGCAAGAGGCGCTTCATTGAAGCATGTCCTCGGAGGGTGTATACTGATATTCTCAGAAATTTGTAATAGGCCTATGTCATGCTCACGAATCTGTCCAGGGCGACAGAAGGGACGCGGAGATAGCGAAGGCTTCCGAGCACAGACGAGAGAATTTCTCTGCAGCTGACTCTCCAGTTCTCGTCAAATTGCACACGGCATTGCTGCCTACTTGGGTTGCAGGAGCAGACACGTCATAGCTGCAGTGCTTGCCGCCGACTGCAGACTGCAGGCACCCAAGGAGAGCGAGGCGACGAAGGCCTGGGCGACAGAAAGGAATGGAAAGGGCATAAATTTGGCAAGATATAGAGATGATCTGTCCGAGCTGAGCCTCCTTCGCTCGCTGAGGCACACTCTGCTGCGTCGGGATCGCCAGTTCTACCTCTTGGCGTCCAGAGCTCAGGCCGAAGCAAGGCAGGCGAAGACCCGGCAAAGGGATCTGAAAGGCAGACCGAGCCTCCGCTGGCGATGCGAAGTGCGAAGTCGAGGAAGAGCGTTATAGAAGGTCGTGACAGGCTCTGTTGGATAGGGCCCGAAAAGCCTGCCAGCTAGGCCTCTTCTTTGTGAATTTGTTCAGAGCCTACCTATCCAAGGAAAGGTCTTCGTTTCCATGCACTCATCCGGAGGAACCTTGTGCATTCTGCACCCAAAATAGCACCATGCGTGAAAGTTGCCCGGGACCGCCGTGACCTCTTGCAGCTCGTTGGTTGGGGCAAATGCGAACCCGGGAGTTTGCACTGTCGCGAAGCGGCAAGAATGACAGCGGAACGGCGGAAGCCTTCGGCTTGCGAATGTGGGGCGGCAAGAATCAGGGGAGGAAACAGGTGCCAGCAACTTTCGGGCCATTGTCTTATGAGCGACGAAGGTCGTGTTCAGGAGTGTCTAATGAGTGCGATAGTGAGTGCGATAGGAGTGCGATGTAAGAGCAAGCTTCGTAAGCTGATAGGCAACCGGTAAAGAAGGGTCGAGCCTCCTCTCTTCCTCATCCTCCTCCTCCTCATCCTCCTCTTCCTCCGTCTCCTCCTCGTCCCCCTGCTCCTCCTCCTCCTCCTCCTCGTGCTTCTCCTCATCCCTGCTCCTCCTCCTCCCCCCTCCTCCTCCTCCTCTTCGTCCTCCCAGCAAAGGGCACGAGCCACTGAATTAGGCGCAAGGGCCCCTGGAAAACCGGTCAAGCCTTAGAAATGGTCAGCCAAGAAACAATGCAATCTTACGAGCTGATGGCCCCATGTCCGGTGTCGCGTGTATTTTTCCTTCGAAAGAATGCTGCTTTGCTACCTTCGACAGTTCGGTGGCAAGGGCAGCACTGCGGATGCGACGATTGAGTTCAGTTCCGCAGGGGTGCAGACATGGGAAAGGTTGCAAAGTCCGTCGAGCGGATTTGAAGGGGTGTTCCTACTAATTACGTCGCAACCAAGCGGCAGAATGGCACTGTCAACGGTGGGTTGGAAAGTCGCTTCGCTTGGTGGCCAAAACCTCAGCTTCCAATTGGTCGCATTATCCCGCGCAGCTTGCACTACAAAGAAGTGGTTTTCGAATTTCGAGAACCCTGAAGGGGCGCTCGACCCCTAGGTCCTGCCTTGAGATCCTTGAGTTCGTGTGTTGGAATCAGTCCCGCTAGCACTTGGGGGTTCTGGTTCTGTCCTCTGCGTCTTCTCATTTTTCAACATGGACAATAGCAACGCGCTCTTTTCGACGCAAGGCCTTCTGCTTCTGGTTCGGCGACTTTATTAGGCATAGACGGCTTCTGAAGCTAACTGCTAAGGCGGTAACAAGCAGAACTCAGTCACCGGCGGCAGAGGTGAAGGACGCCGACGAGGCACTTGACGCGGTGCGGGTGTTAGTTTTTAAGTTTTAGGGGGCAGCTGCAGTGGCTGCCGTGGCGAGGTTCTCAGCAAAGCTCAGGATCCGCCGGGCTCTCGCTTAGTGCAGTGTGCGGAAATCGGCCAACGACTGAAAACCGAGGTCTCAAGTGCGGTACCTTTTGGAGGCTTGCGTGGAGCGATGTTGCTCGAGGCCCCATGACTGTCGGCATGACAGGTAAAGATCGTTTCCGCGGTGAAACTGCCCGAGACTGGCGACAGACCCTTTGCTACTCGGCATGCAGGTTTTGCCCACGGTGCCCGAAAACACAGCTGGACTTGCGAGGAAACCTATAGCAATCCAACTGCAAGCTACTGTAACAGAACATGCAACAGGAAGTGAGCCCTGCACCTGCATTGCACGTGAGGTTGTGGGACTCGCTAGGTGCAGCTGGGCGGCATTCTGGCAGTCGCAACATTCTGGTAAAACGTGTTTTATCAACAGCTCTTTCCTTCAAGTATGCATCTGCTGGCCAAGGCAACAACCCTGTCAAATTCCGCACCAAGAGTTCGAGCTCCAGGGAGAAAGCAGTTACTGGACGGCATGCAGAAAATTCGGAGCCGAGCATTGATATGCATTGATGGCGTGACGGCGGCATGGTTCCCTTGGTTCCCTCATCTCAGGTCTGGAACCAGGCTTCCAAGCTCCAGATCGGTCGTGGCGACTTCCTCACCTTCCGTGTTCAAGATGCGGACACCGGATCTTGTTCAAGTTGGGTGGCATCATGTGCATCTGCAGCCGCCAGCACAGGGTGTTCACAGGACCTGGATGACACCGCATCCTATTTCGCGAGGGCCACGCTCGATTTCGACCGCATGGTCCCGTCAGGTGCGGCAATGCAGAAGACTGCCGCTTTTCGGACCCAGACTCCCGTGAGGCTTCGAAGATGAGATACCGCTGGAAGACAGCTCCGGCAACCAGGCCAGTCCATCTCTTTGACCAAACCCCATGCCCCCGCTGTGGAATGCGGCATAATTCAACCGAAACAGAAGTCTGCGTGGGAAGCAGGAAGCAGTGGAGGCGCATTTAGGCACTTCACATAGCGGTTGCCCACGATGCGTCTGATATCATCTCATTGTGTTCGAGAACCCAAACTCGGCCCTGGGCCTCTGGACCTCTGGACCCTGCGGATCCCTGCGGCTTCTGCTTGAAGTCTCGTCTTTTCGTGACCGCCCGTCCTTTCAAGTTGTTCTCGGCTTTGGCATGAACAATGAGTACGAACAGTGAAAAATGCAAAATGCAATACACGGCATCCTCGTGGATAAGTTGGGTTGGGCATATAGCGATGCTCTGTTCCGTGCCAGGTTCCGGGTGGAGGAATCAAGGCCCGGAGTGACTCACAGTGTGTTCATTCGTTGGGGTTGTGCAGCAGGCCTTCGCATGATCTTGCATGTACGCCGTAGCAGTATCGCACGAGTGCGAAACATGGATTTGAGATGCTTCATGACATGAGCACTGCATAGCACTGCGCTTGTCCGAAGGTTCGCGTTCGTGTACAGGGCGCATTTTCTGCCACAGGACAAGAGGCTTGAGTTATAGTGATGCTGCACACATACGGCGGGCTGTCCTCTGCCGAGTCGGCTTGCAGGCAGACAGGGGCTACTTTAGGGGCTTCTCGTTCAAAGTCCCTGACAAACAGATTCTCCTAGTCTTGCGCAGTGCCGGACGACTCGGTTCTTTTTCAGCTTGACAATTCCAAGACGCAGCACCGTTACAGGTTTTGGTTGCATGTCAGGCGCAGGATCTAGTATAGGTAATGGGCCACTTGAGGCGGTGGTGAACTGGTCAAGCTCAGTATCTCACCCTGGCATGAGCGAAACCAAGATTTCACGTAGTCTGTTTCGATTGAAGCCATGAAATGCTATGGCTCACAAGGGTGTCCCTGCACGTCAGCGCACCCTGGAAGTTGCCGTATATATTCACTCGTATTCGGCAGGCACCTCGCCAAGACCACATTTCACATATTTGCACATGCTGTTGTCTTGCTTTTGAGCTGCCATGTGGGCAGGGTGTGTCTGCACGGCCTGTGCACTCTGTAGCGCCGACAACAGGCGTAGTTCATACTGTTAATTCAATACGCACCATCCGCATGTCTAGCCTAGATTTTTCTGTTGAGCGCCGAAAGTCTTTCCTGTTCAGGCAGCTGTGTGTACATAGCTTGTCATGTCGAGGATGGTGCGGAGAAGCCAAAGGGCAATGGGTCCCAAATTGCATACATCTTGTAGCTCATCAGTGCTACTGACTGCGCTCCACTGGCTGTGTCAGAGGCTACAAGTGTCATGAATTATGAATACTAGTAAGAATCTGAAAGTAAACTAGTTCCCAGCAGGCTCGTAGAATGTGTGTTGAGCTTGTGGAGACGAACAAAAGTTTATTTTGGCCTCACGTGCCAAGATCTCGCACTTCTCCAACGATGTTGAAGGCACAGTGCGATCGCCATCGGGCACCTTTGCTGATACACAGTTTCACGAAGTCTCCCCCTAAGAAGCAGACGGAGTCTTCTGTCGCCATTTGTGCAAGTCGGTCTGGCGCAAAATAGGGGCCTATGCCGCTCTTGTTTTGATATGGTGGCGGCTCTTCGGACGTGAGCTTTCTCAGCATGGAAGTAGGCAGATCTATGTCATCACCTCTAAATCACCCGACCGCCTGCGTTTTCACGAAAGTCGCGTGGGGCGTGCTGTAAGCCGCATCTGAGAGCTTTTCCAGTGCGCGTGCAACTTAGCCTGGGATGCAAAGGTCGGGGACCGGGTGTCAGCCTGTGCAGTCGTGAACGCTAAGGGGCATGGGCGCTGTGCAACAAAGGTGCTGCGCAGTTCAGGCGGGTACTTGGTTGGTTTCGTGACAGATCGTACTCGTTCTATATTTTGCTCCTTTCTTTCTCTCTCTTTCTTGTCTCCGTGTTTCATGCTTGTTCTCGTCGGTTTTTTCACAGAGTCAAGGGCGCTTGAGTGAGTGTGGTTCCGAGCTCGGACTCGTTTCAACATAATATCCTCTTGAACAGGAGGTGGGTAGCACTGCTGAAGCAGTCGCAGAAACGACGCTTCGCAGCACTATCGGGAATGAGCTTGCGGATTGGGGCTTCACGCTAGCCGGACGAAGAAGGATGCTCAGTGCCTCGAGCCGAGCCCAAGTGCAACGTCCGAGGAAATGCCTCAGCGATCAGCCTATTCCACCGCCTGGGAAGCCACTTTGGCTCACGGAGGCCCTGTTCTTCAAGCGTGGACAGGTTCTCCGAAGTCGGACTGTTGTGAGCCTTCAGCGACCTCGACCTGCCCACAGGCTGAAGCATATGTGACGCTGCAGCAACTCGGCTGCAGATGAGACCACAAGCCATAAGTTCCCCGAAAGGAAATTTCAGGATGCACCCAGAAGCACATCCATGTCCATGAGTTGGTTATAGCAGAGCGGAGTTTGCCCAGGAAGCAGAAAGAAGCGGAAGCGGCCCAGCGCACGGCCCCTACTACGTCCTATTGCCAGTAGCGTTTCTATTCTCGCGTTTTTGCCTTGTGCATTTAGTCAAGTGGGAAGTGGCCACTCAAGGATTACAGCAGCTAGCAGAGAAAGCTGCAGAAGAGGAGCAAAAAGCAAAGGAAGAAGCTCAGCGAAAGGCTGCTGAGGTCGTGCTGGGTGAACGAAGATTTGAGTTTGGACCCATCTTTCAACTCGTCAGGAACAGGCGAAAAAGGCCAAGGAGTGCGCATCACGACCCTGTCTTGGGCACCCGCAGAATCCTGCACCGGTTGGAATCACAGGAGGCCGAAGCCAAAGCGAAGAAAAAGGTGTCCTCGACTCTTGGTGGGCAAGCCCTCCGTTCTCGTGAATCAGTTTCGGATTATTGTCTTCTGCCTGGCCCGTACCAGACCAATAGACGGGCTTCAGGACGCCTGAGCCTCTCCGTTTTGCCTTCGCTTTACCGGCTGTGTCAAGGCCTGACAGCGATTTGTTGCGTCTGGATGTCTCAAGGAAGAAGGCTGCGGCGCCGAAGACGCCCACAAAGCCAGACCTGGAGGAGGAGCTGGCTTTCAGTGCATCTGGCACAGTTTAGCCCTCGATGCTAACAATTGTGTGACTGCAGGACGTGAAGGCTGCAGATGCGAAGCAGGAAGCGAAGCCAGAAGATTCCCAACAGCTGAAGGCAGCTCTATATAACCCGTGAGAGCAACAACACCCGTCACAGCAGCCTCGAGTCCGAAGGTCGATTCCCCGAAAGAGGCGAACGCTCAGCACCTTGTCAGCAGTGCTCTCCGGAAAGGAGAGTCTCCGAACTGTATGCAGTTGAAGACCTGCCGCTGCGTCTCTTTGGGTTTCATCCTCGCAGGGCCGATGAACCTCCAAAGCCGGCAAAGCCCGAGGAGAATCGCTACGAGTTCGAGGCTGGGGCTGGGGCCGAGAGACAGGGTGAGGAAACTTCAGCCACGACCTGTCCTCGACTCGTCTTTACCTGACAGGTGAAATGTGTCTCTGCTCGGGGTCTGCGGGACGCAGACTGGCTGGAGGGCACCTCCGATCCCTACTGCCTTTGCGAGTCCATCGGGAAGGCGCCGAGTTCTGCACTGTTGTGAGTTCTGCGCGCTGGATTGCATTCCTGGTCTAGGTGAAGTCCAAATTCAAGACGAAAACGGTGAAGAATAAGGAGAATCCTGTGCGGTCCTCGATTTGTTTGCAGACCGAGTCACCTCGTAGACGCCCCGCGTTTCATTGCAGACAGAAGATGTCTGATGCAGTTTCTTTGAGGTCTGGAACCAAGCTGCAAAGATGCAGCTGGGTCAAGGGGATAAGCTGAAATTCTCCGTCTTCGATCAGGCCGGATGTTGGGGAGGTTGGGCGAGTCATGGGGAGAAGCGCGGGAGGTCGGGAAGTCAATACCTCAGCACAGCAGGCATAGCAGAGCCCAAGTCGCAGAAGACTCCTGTATGGACCGTATATGGGTTTGTGGTGCATGGAGGGTCTTGCCGGAAAGCGTGCATGGATTGCATCTCGGCTCGAAGCGGACCTGCGGACAAATCGAGTCGGATCCGCGCCTGCGCGCATGGTGGATGCGCTTGGCATGAGGCCTGGGCCGTAGTGATTGATCCTGTGCAGGCGTGTCGGCCACCCAAAATCTGAAGAGACAGCCTTGAGCTGCAAGGAGGGGGCAGGCGAGATGCTTCCTCCTCCGGATGCTTTGTGCATCTATGGCTTTGGCTCAGGAGGGGGTGTGTTGACATAGTCGGCTGTAGTCGTATTGGCAATCCCGGCTTGGGATGGGCTTGTCTGCTGACAACTTTGGAGGACAGCTGTCCGGCAGGCCCTGCAGGCACGGGGCTTGTCGGCGTCGCATAACGAAGCGCATAAAGAGAACTCCAAGTTACATTCCTTGCGCCAGTGCTGATATCAAACGGGACGGTCCTTCTCGTTAACGGAAAAGATTAATAGATTGCCTGACAGGTGCTAGCTGCAGAGAACCAGAGCCAGAAACTCCGCCATCAAGGGCTCCAACGCCGAAGGTGCCTGACGAAGGTAATTTGTTTGTCTGAGCTTCGGCCTCTGAAAGGCAGCCACGACTTCAGCGCCAATGCCGTCGTCTCCTCAGTCTGACCTCATTACGCAGGCGGCAGGGAACGGGGGATGTTCCCGAACGTCATGCCTGGTCTTTGCCACCAAGAGCTGCAGCAGCTCATTCAAAGCGCGTCCGGCAGGAAATGGAGGAGCTCAAGACACTGTTGAAGATGGGCGACGAGCGCATGACTTTTCTAAAAGAACTCCAAGGAGCTCCATCCAGCGCAAGACGGTTGTAGTGACAGGGATAGATGCGGACTTGCCCTCGGATCATCTCGGATCCGCGCAGTAGAACCCCGTCCTGGTGCAGGAGCTGCAACAGCTGGCAAGGGGCTCCCACTCTCTGCAGCGCAGATGCAAGCGTTGACCGAAGGCTTGCCTTTGCTATCCGAGATCGCAGGCCAGGGCGATAGAGCACCGATTGCTGCTGCAGAAGATTTTCTTGTCACCAAAACGGTTCTGCCCATGGCCGAGCCCGTTGCTCACATCGAGTGGCTGCTGCTCCGAAACCCACGGCCTTCAACATCCTCCTCTCCATCCTCGTCGCCGCAGTCACAGACGCCGACATGTATATTAGCTGCAGTCCATGCAGAGGGAACGGTTCGGCTCTTCAGCCCAACTGGGGAGCTTCTCTTGAGCTTTGAGGCGGGCCACGAGGCGCCAGTAACGCACATCGCGACCTCTCCGACGCACGAGGAGCACTTGCTAGCCACAGGAGATGCCAGTGGCTCCATTCGGGTCCACAGAATCTCAGTGCGGCAAAGGCGAGTCAGCAAGGAGGAGCGAGCGACACGAGCGAATTCTTCTGAGGAGAAGTTGTCGCAATATTTAGGTCCCCAGCTGAACGTCACAAGTCAGCTGCAACGCCAGCTCCAACTCCCAGGAGATGGGAGAGATGGGAGCTTGAGTGCGTTGGCCATTTCCAACCACAAAAGCACCCGGGAGATCATTGCAGGTGACTCCATGGGGCGAATTAGTGTCTTCGCAAAGAATGGGACCTTGAAGAACCAGGTTGATGCAACCGCCATGGAGGGTCCGGGTGTGGAAGGCCTGCACTCCTTCCATTCGCAAGTGATCTTTCGAGCCGGGATGGAGTGGGGATACGTGAACCTCGACAAAGCCGAAGTGAAGCACATCGACTGCCCCAAGTTCGAGGCGGCCAGCATGGGCCTTTGTGGGGCTGTTTTTTGTGCCTCTGACTCGCAGGGGCGAGTGGCTGCGATCACCGTTGACAGCCAGCAGCTGTCCAAAGTGCGGGACGCGGTTGGTGCAGTTGCCGGCAGTTGCAGTCGTCCAAGAGGGGTGTTTGATCGTTTGATGGGGACTTTATGCCTGGCGTCGCCATGGCTCTCTGTGTCGGCGCGTGGCAGGTACTGCTATCGGACGAAAGTGGTGCTGCACCATAGCTGCAAGCAGTGCGTTCATCACGTGGTTTTCGGGGTCATGGCCGAAGCAGGACACAGCAGTTCTTTTGTTCATGTATCTCGGACGGATTGACATGCGAAGGTTTGGGTTTTCAACGCCCGCTGCTGAGAAACCCATCCAGTCCAGCTTCGTGCTGCCCTTTCCAGCTGAGCTTGTGCTTGAGGTGAAAAACCGGAAGGACTGTGAGTTCGAGAAAAAGTTCCCGTATGCCACAGACTACAAGGCCAGAACAAGGGCACGACACTCTATTCTAGTTTCTAGTGTTCGAGTCTAAGTCTTAGTCCAAGCAGGTGCCTTTGGAGCTGGCAGCCATTCGCGGATTTGTGGCATGGCTGAGTGCTTTTTCTGTGTATGGGGCCGGGGGCTTCGGCCAGAAGTGTAAATGGGCAACCCCGAGAAAGGGGAGCCACGCCTACCGACGATTTGACGCCCCCCCCCCCCCATGAGCATCAGTGTCGCAACCCACAGATCGCGCAGCCTGCACAATGAGCATCCTCAGTCCGTTTTTTTCGCAGTCTTTGTGCGACACCGCTCTTCTATTTCTGAAACAAAAGCTATATTCCCCACCTGAAGCTGGGGTCATCAGCATTGGCTTAAGCCAGTGCGCAGACTGGCGAATTGATAAGGCGTTGCCGATTTCAGCGCAGGTAGTGTTGCAGCTTCAAAAAGCAGTCAGCTTACCCCGCGTGCCCCGCCTCTTGCTGCCCACAATCCAACGGGCTAGCCACAGGTTCGTTTCCGTCCCGGAACAAAAGAGGATAAATAATTGGTTCCTATCAGGCACTCAGCAAAGCTGAAACTGTGCGTCCGTGTCCAGAGCATTCTTGAAGTCGCTGGCCGCTCAACATCCGTACTGACAGAATCTTGTCAGCCTGCAGAGCCACAATGCGAATGCACAGGGAGAACGAAGGAGCATTATACCGTGCATGGTCCGATCGTAGCCTCATGATACCCCATGTACTCGTGATTGAGGCTCACATGTTTTGCTGTCAGGAGCTGTAGCTTCATGAGTTGGAAAAGCAACAAAACTCAAATTTGTGCGAAGCGCTTGAATGTATATGATAACCCAACCAATAGCCTTCGTGTCAAGGGACCCTGAGGCGCTGGTAGGAGGTGTGCGAGGCAGTGGGGCTGCTTTGAATACTTTCAAGAAGCCTCAACAGAAAATAGACTGGACTCGGCCAAGGATGGCCAAGGTTTCACACCTTAAAAGTCTTAGAAGCCACAGTGGTACGTTGGGCTGTTTCCACGCTCGGACTCCCGATGCATGCGGCGAGGTGGTGGGAGAGTTTGGGGGCAGCACAGAGACTAGGACACTCCCACTGCGGCACCCGCCGCAGACAGCAGGGGTTCGGGGATTCGTTCAGTCGTCGCAGGCTGCTCTACAAGTCCTCCTTGACGGAGTAAGCTCGCTGCTAGTCATGTAGCACCATGCACGGACTGTTTCAGGAGCTTTGGCAAACGTGCTCAAAACCAGCATCCGAGGTGATTGGCCTGCAGAAATCGACGCCCTCAGAGTTGCCAACATCATCGCTGCTGGCAAAGAGCCCAGAACCGAAGACGCAACTGCTCGTGCTGAGCTCCGCACGATCTTACAGGCACTGAACTTGAGCCAACACGTTGGTCGAAGACGTCCTGGAGAGTTAGGTGCCTTTGTGAGTTGGCCTATGTGAGTATGTGCGAGGCTGTAGCAGACCTGGTGACAGGCCCAGGTGGTCATGTGATCTGGCGACGGCCAAGACTACCTATCCGGGACTGGAGCGTGCTCATCTTGGCTGGGCGGGGCTGTCTGGTGACACCCCAGTACCTCCACCGTGTGGAATGCCATTGACTGATGTGCTGCCTTCAGGTGCAAAGAAAGCAGCATGGAGATGTAGTAGCTCTTCTTTCAGAAGACGGGCGCGAAGTGGAGATTTTGGAGATTTTGATGCAGGCACTTCTCGCCCATTGGCTTCCGTTCATGACTGCAGCATCGGAAAAGGTCTACACGCCGCCTTCAACCAGCGACCCCTTCTCCAACTTCAAGCTGCCGGTGATGGCTTGTGCAGTGGTGCTTCTGCTAGGCCGGCTGAGGGGCTCGCGTCTCGTGCGAGCAACGGCGTCTGCTTGCAGGCTATCAGTTCATGAAGCAGAAGGGCAAAGGAGGCCACGCTGGAAGCATCCGCTTCATCCCCTCTGAAACCGCAGCGAAGTCTTCGAAGCGAGGCTCAGGCGGTGGCCTTCCCGGCCTTGGTGGGGGACGTGGAAAGTTTGGAAAGAGCGACTTTGCCAGCAGGGCCCTCGGCTTCCCGGCCTTTCAGCTCAAGCGCTCGAGCATGCTCGAGCTCTGCAGCTCGGCAGGTCTGCTCAACAAGAAGAAGATGGGAGGCTTGAAGGGCAAGAGGCTGGAATGGCTGGAACCGGGCGGGCACCACAACCCACAGGACGTTCAAAGTCATAGTGCAATGCACTGGACCTTTGCCACCTCATCTGCGAGCTTTGCAGGTCTAAGCAGGTCTAAACTCAAAAACGGTCGATCACACCCCGCAACACGGAGCTTGCTTGTCCTGTCAGAGTCGCCGTTGATCGGAGGCCTTGAGGCAGCGGAGTTCGGAGCCGGTGCGGCGGCGTCTGAGTGCCCGCCACAAGTGCAAAGCAGTACCATGCTTCATGATGAACTCCCTTCCGATTCCTACGGTTGCAACAACTATGCTCGTGCTTTGTTCTTACGGCAACCATGATACAGAAGGGAAGGTCCCACTAGATAGGAATTCGACGGAGCAGTTGCAAAGAAGACAACTTGCATTCCAGGCGAAGGTTGGCTTACCAGCTGATGCATTCCAAGCCAGCGACGGCTTTCAGCAAAGGCTCTGCCAGATGTAAGACAGTTGGATGCGAACGACAAAAGTGGCCAGCCTGTTTTCATTGATGCTTCGTGAATGACGGGCCTGAAGTTTTGCTTTTCATTGCAACAGGTTGCTCTTGACTGGCTGCTTGACATTGCACGATGGGTGTGCAGGGTTATGTGCTTGCGGTTGATTAACCCTCCTATCACGTCTCGGCCACGGCTGTAGAGTGTCTCCTCGAGCATTAAGCAAAAGATGCCTGTGTTTGCATGGAGGACACGGGGAAGGCAGACGATTTCTTAGGCTACATCGATATGGCTTTTGAGACGATCTACCCAAAAGGCGCCTGTGCCTTGTGCAGTCATGTGAGACGATGTGAGACATGTAGTTTCATGAAGGGCGGTGATGCCCGACTTCTGGAGGCTTCGAGGGAGAGTTAGCCCTCAAGGATGCGAGCGACTCCGCAAAGAAGCAGGAAGCGTACATCAAGGCCGGTTATGGCATTAGCAGAGCGTCTGTGCCCTTCAGCCGTGATCGGCCGGGTACAGTAGGCCTAAGCTAGAGCCGCGGAATGTTGGGCAAGAAAACACCTGTCGCTGACAAGCCGAGGTTCGTGTGAGACATCTGAGAGCTATCCCGCCTGGAGAGAAGTAAATCTCAAGGGGCTTCGAGCCATATAGTGGTGTTCTCACATCAGTCCACCCGGTCAGGCCATCACCCCAGGTGTCAGGAGTTAGCGATAACTGAAAATGACAGTTGCTACCGATGGATGGATATGGAGACACTTTCACCCGTTTCGCCTTCAAAAGTGCCTGATTTTCAAGCACAGCACAGCGTGCGCGTTTCCATCCGAGTCATGCGATGCTGGGTACAGCCTTCGAGAGCCTGAGATGGCTCTTGGCCATGGAACAGCGAGACATTGCTCACCTTGCTCAGTTGTTGTTTCTAGGTGGGCAAATTCAGTCTTCGATTGTCTCGGTACAGCTTGTGCCTGCGCCAGCATCTCATTCGGAGCAGACTTTGGGAGTCTGATCGTTTGTCAGTTGGTGGGCGATGACGAGGGGCAGTGTTTCAGCTCGTCACGTGACGCCAACGGTTTGCTACCACCGACGACTGGCTCGAGAAATCATCCTGTTAAGCATGTGGGGTCGTAGGTTTCTACCCCGACTCTGACGGCAAACTCGTCAATGACACCACAGTTTCAGCTTGACTCCGGAGACTGTTGGAGTGTCGTCCCAGACATCGCCAGCGTGGACATGTCGAAGCGTGCTGAGGGACACCACGACATCCCACAATAAGCTCAAACCGCATCATGCAGGGCTAAAACAGTTGGGTGAGTGTCCCTTTGTTTTTAAAATTAGGTTATGCAGCGAAGACTGCAGGATGCAGGTCGATGCTTCATATCCATACATCGGCTTCGATCACCTGCATCCTCTGCTGCTGGCGACCAGCATCGTAGTGTCACCCGTGGCCCGAGAACTGGATCTAAGATGGCGCTTCCGACGCTAGCTAGACTGCCAAACTGCTAAGGCTCTTAAGCCTTAAGCGCGACATGTCTCTTGGGCGAATGTTTTTGGTGCAGCAGACTAACGAAGGGTGTTGCCTTAAAGGGCAACTTCCTGCCACGAGGAGCCTTGAGGCTTCATGAAGCATCTGTAACCTCAGGTACCTTCGATTTGTCGAGGCACCGGAAAAAGCGTGCACCATATTACCATGTCGATTTGAGTTCGTGTTGACTTCTTCCCGGCGGTGTACGTAATCTCACACGTGCAGGCGAGTGGCGCGGCACGAGTGCATGAATCTTGTTGCCATCTTTGGTCCGAACAAGGGCTGTTGTATTTTGTGGCTAATTGGGCGACAGTTCATGCCTGCTTGGCAGGGTTTCTCAGCTTCTTTGGCAAGCATTGGCGATGATTTGTAGAGCCCCACTTCCAGCCACACGGTCCACCTGCCAACCCACCCCCAAATGCATGCCGTGGTAGCACATGCTGCTATCGAGTGTCCGCCATGGGCAAGGGCCGCGGCAGAGGCAAAGGTCGCGGTAAGAGCAAAGGCAAAGGCAAAGGCAAGGGCGGAAAAGGCGGAAAGGGCGGCGCAAAGGGAGGAAAGAAAAAGGATCCAGCTCAGAAGTGCCTTGCTCGCACTTGCTGATTTAATGCTTGCCATGCTGCCGAGATTCTGGCCTCAGGAGTGCCAAGAAGCGAGATCAAGAATTGAAGCGTGCAGCCGAGCATGCTGGCTGCTTTGCTGCAGCGAACGCATCCTGAATCGTACGGGGATGTACGGGGCCCTGTAATTTGCATCATCAGAGTGGAGCAGAGAGTGCATTCGTTGACTCGAAACTCGTGCAAACACTCCGGGCTGCCATCTAATCCAAGCAATCAGAGTACATGTTCTTCAGGCCGTCACGGCTCGTTTCTTCGGGGACCTGACAAGTCCCCCACGCCCCGGAGAACAGAACAGTCAGAGCTGGCCTTCTTTCCTGAGCGGGATCGACGGTTGGACCCGGGCCCCCTGCACAACAGATCTCAGGTACGTGTAGAAAAAAACCGTCGCTGAGACACTTTCCATTGGTGTTGTGGCTGTGGGGTTCGGGACCTGTTCAAGGAAGGCCAAGGAACATGGAAACATCCTTCTTCAATGTAATATACGCAGAGCGCAACGCAGAGCGCAAAATGGAAGCTGGTGAAAGCCAGCACTCATTGCATCAGGTTCACCGTGCTTTGGGAGCAAGGGGGCTTGCACGCGACGTCGCCACGAGAACGCCAGCAGGGCTCAGGCACAGTGTGCTTCAGCGGTCGATGTTGACTCAAACTGGAGACCTTTGACCTTACCAAGCAGGCGTGCAAAACTGACGAAGAAGAGTCGTTTTTGGTACCTGGGTTAGCTGGTCAAAACTTCGGCGAATCGCGCAGCCTTTAAGCCAACCTACCAAACAGCTCAGACTGGCTCAAATCCGAGGGGAGACCTCCCGTCGACAGCGGCAGCGGCTGAGCGATGGCTTCATCCCGCTGCTCTGCTGCATTCGAAGATCGGGCGTCGGCGGTGATGGGTCTTCGGTTGTCAGGAACGAACGCACGGATGGTAACTGAGAGCGAAGGCGGGACGAGCAATCGATTTACGTCCGCAACCTGCCCGAGACCTTGCAGTCGAAGCACCTCGTTTCAATCTCGGGTCTCAGAGAACGCCTCAGCGTTCAGTTCCGCATTCGTTTGTCGCCGCAGAGCCAGGCATGAGTTGAAGGAGTCGCTCCGGAAGTTTGGTGAAGTTTCTTGACTTTGTTTGGACGATTCATGATACGAGCAGCAGCGGGATGGAGCTGCGAAGGCATAGCGGTGTCAATGCAGTCTCCTATAGAGACTTTATGGCTAGACAGCTGCGTCGGCAACCGCTTATATGGACTAGGCGACTAGCATCGCACACAACATTCTCTTCGCCGTGCCGTGGCAAAGCAAAGGTCACGCACGTCCACCTCGAGCATCGCTTGAAGTTTGGCTTTGCTCGTTTCGGGACGAAAGAAGGCGGGACAAAAACGGAGGGACTCGGCTCGGGACTCCAACTCGGACTCAGTGCTCCACTGCAGGGGGGGCAGCTGCTGCAGGTGCAGATGCTGCGATCCATGCCGGGAAAGTCCTGGTATTGGAGAAAGAGATTGAGATATGCTCTGCCCAGAAGGCTTGGGAATGCTTGGCATGCTCTTGGTCAGTCTTGGCACTGCTTGCTGGAGGAGCAGCGATATCAGAAAGACCCCCTGACCGAAGATGAAAACGAAACTGAGGCCGAGGCCGAGGCCAGCTCCGGGGCAGTTCGGTTCAAGAAAGGCTGGCGCCTGAAGATGCGAGGACGCTGCAAGCCATGCGGCAAGCGATGCCGCGGAAGACGTGGCGGCAGACGCACTGGAGATGGTGTCTGTGGCTGCAGAGAGCCGGAGTGTTTGGTCAAACCTCAGCATGTAGTGGAAGGGCCGGTGGGGCAGTAACCAGTTGCATGCCCTACCGGCCCTGGTCTTGGCCTCCCAGAGGACGGGATGGATTATCCACCGGGCGGGCGAGAGTTGGAATCTGGTTCGGAGGCCTTCGGGACAAGACGCCGAACCATTGCCACAGATTTGTTGGCGATGCCGGTTGCATGGTGTGACGGAGATCCATGTTTTTGTGCCGCAGCATCTTGCTTTTCTGCGGAGAGGCTTCAATGGCCGGGGAAGAGTCTTGGGCGCGCCAGGACATGTATCCCTTAGACAGGAAACTAGAGACTGATCTGCTGCCACCAGCGCAGATACACAGTTCGAAGGACATGTCAGAACCAGAGGCAGAGGTGGGGGTGTCCGAGCAATATCGGCGTAGCCGTGCTGCCAACTGAATCTGGCCGTTCATGTGTCGATAGCAGTGCAATGGTCTTTCTTCTGATCAGGAAGCCGAGCTCGCTGAAAGAAACCGGGTACTCGGCATACTCGAGGCTGCTTCGGGCCATTGTGAAAGAGAAAGTTGGTGAGTTGGTGAGTTGATGGGCATGCTTTGCCAAATTTGGCCATAGGCCTCCCACTGAAGCCTCACTATGTGCTGTGAGCGTGGTGATCTTGCTTCCAGGCCATTCGCTTTTCTACCGCAGAGGTGTTTTGGCTGCAGGGTGCTGGGCCTGTCGGAGGTAATGCAGCTCGCGCCATGTCCCAGGTGCTGCGCAAAGCCAACAGCAAGCTGGCCCTGTCCGAGCTGGAGTCTTGCTCAGATATCACCCAGCTCAAAGAGGCCAGCTGATGTTTGCCAATCCGATCCAAAATTGAAAAGCCCACAGCTGTCAGGAGCTGCCAGGCAAGAGCGCCCTAGTGCAAATCCTTCGGGCGCTTGGGAGCAGCCTCCAGGATCCAACTAAGAGTGCCTTCGCACTCGGTTGCTGAAGAGATGACAGATCGTTCGAGGGCTTGTCTAAGGTTTCAAAGTCAAAGACAGGGGCGACGGCGTCTTCATGGTGTCCCTGACGAAGATCGCCAGGGCCCCAGCCCAGGCGAGTAAAGGCTGTAACTTGAACCAGTGGGTTGTTACAGCAACTCTGTTTCACGAACTCGGAAACCGGGCCCGGGCTGTAACCGGAACCGGGTAGGAGTCGCAACCAGAACCATGGGTCTTGTGACGGAAGCCGCCCTGCAACACCGGCCTTACTTCTGACTATGTACTTCAGGGCTTTGGGTTTAGGGTGATAATATGAGTCAATGAGTCCGAAGTCAAAATCACAGTTGCAGAGCCAAAACCAGAAGAAACAATTGTTGTACTAGGATCTGCACAGAAATCCTAACGAAACCCATGGGTTTTTGAGCGTTTAGGTTTAGGGTTCACGGTGGGTTCGGTTTAGGGCATTGGGTTTGGGGTGTTGGGGAGAGGGGGTTTTGGAGGGGAGTGTACGCATAGAGGAAACGTAGAGCTTTCCATAGTATAGTTTCAGTTTACAGTCGATGCGTTTTGAGGCGGGGGGATATCTGGGTTTAGGGTTGAGGCTTTAGGGACTTGCCTTAAGAAAGGATGAGGGTTGCATATATAAAAAGGGTTAGGGAGAGGAGAGGAAGAGAGGAAGCGGAGAGGGAAGAGGAGAGGAAGGGGGACAGGAAGAGGAGAGGTAACTTTGTTGTCTAAGTTTAGGGTTTAGGGGTGGGGGGTTTAGGTTTTCTTGTTTGAAGATGTTAGGTTTTTGAGGTCCAGGTGAAGTGTTATAGGCAGGGTTTAGGTTTAAAGGGTTCAAGGGCTTCTGAAGCGCTTATAAGGGCTTACGGCTAAGCGTTTCTAAAGGGCTTTGAGGTTTATGAAGCGCTTATGAAGGGCTTCTGAGGGTTTCTTATTATAAGGGCTTGTAAAGCATTTATGGGGCTCACGAAGGGCTTACACGGGTGCACCTTGGCTTACAGTAGTTTTATAAGGGGTAAGGGCTTTGAAGGGCTTCTGACTTGTGTCAAGGGCTTATTCAGGGCCTTTAAGGGCTTTTTTTCTTAGAGTTCGAAGGGCTCTCTAAACGCTGTAACCTAAAGTCTCAACCCAAAAACCGGTTTCGGTTTCGTTGTCCAGCGGGTTTCCGTTACAGTTCTCGCTAGTTGCAGTTGCTGGTCCCGCCCAGTTTCAGTTACCTGTCTCCCTCGGTCCTGTTACGTCGTGGTCGGTTTCTGAAACGTGGTTGCAGTTACGTCGCGCGCCGGTTCCTGTTACAACCGAATGAATCTTTTTCCTTCCCAGCACTGCCGTGCTGTGCAGTGAGGACAAGGCTCCACTCCGGGCCAAGGCCACGCGGGACGCGGGCGGGCCGATACCGATCCCCTGTAAGCGCTCTGCGCGCCGCGCAGGTGGCAGATGCCTTTCTTGCTTCGGATGGCAGCGGCAGGGTATTGTGCTTAGCTCTTGAATTGGCATCTTTGCCTGTGTCGTATCACCAAGGCGCCCGCCTCCAAATCTCGTCGCAACGCCCGCAAGCCTGTGAGCAGCTTATGCACTAGGTTGCATAAAGGCTCTGGAAGTGCTAAAAAGCAATGCGACTGCCTCGGGAGTCTCGTGGGTGCTGGCCTCCTGAGGCGAAAGGCAAGGGGAAGGGCGGCAAGTCAAAGGGGAAAGCGAAAGGCAAACGTGGTAAAGGAGAAGGGGCCGAAGGGGCAGGAACGAAGCTGCTTGCGCAACTTGTCTGGAATTCTGAGTGGCGTTGACTGCCGTCATAACGACCAGGAAAAAAGCTGAAAAAGAAGCCGATTGTCGTTAACTCCAAGCGGAAGCGAGAGGAATCCCCTGAGTCCGAGGCCCATGAGGTGCGGTTTTGCGATGTTTTGCAATCCAGTAAGAGGGGCAGGAAGTTAGATGAGTTGGCAGAATCGCCGGCTCGTTGCAAGGTGCCGTCCAATCCTCGTGGCGGTGATGTAGCCGCTTCGCCCACTCCGTCAGCATCACCTCGCAGGCTCGCGCACGAGAGCCCGGAGTATTTAGGACAGAAAGCCCACCGTGTGCTGTGGCATGTTTTGCCAATGCAAAAATTCAGGAGGCCACGGTCACCTCCGGCTCTTTCATACAGGATCGACCCCCCAGTGCCATCACCCCCACCGGTACCGACGCCCGCACCACCGCGACCACCTGCTGTGCCAGCGCCTGTGCCCTTGCCGCCACCTGCGCCCTTGTCCTTGCCCCCACCACCAAAGACGACAAGCCCTCCGCCAACCCAACCTGCCCTGCCCCCACCACCAAGGGCGACAAGCCCTCCAGCAACACAACTTGCACCCCGTGCACCTCTGCCTCCACCGCCTCCCTTGCAAACGCCTCCGCCACTTGCAGTGCCAGGGCCTCTGCCCAATCCTGCACCCTTGCCACGGCCTGCACTCCCTGTGCCTCGGCCCCCAGCCCCTGCCCCACCGGCTGCTCCCCCAGCACCTTCACTTCCAATGACCCCTGCCTCAACAAGCTCCACACCAGCCGTCCAACCACCTCCGCCGCCACAGCTCTCTGGGGAAGCCGCCACAGCGATCGGAACATCTGAGACCTCAAGGCCCAAGCACAAAGCGTCGGCTCAAGGGCCAAACGTGTCACCTCATGTTCCGACAGCGTGGGTTCAACCAGCGGCTATCCAGCCGATGGATTCGGCAAGGACACCTGGAACCGTGCCGCCACGTTCACTGCCAGAACCTGCAATGCCACCACCCCGGGCAGAGGTACGTACCATGCCATCCCCAAGAGCTGCAGCTGCAGACCTTCCCCTTTCCATGCCTCCACCCGTACTTTCACAGCCACCACCACCACCACCAGCACCTGCAGCGGTTGCCCCTCGTGCGACGTTTCAGCCCTGCCCACAGCCACCACCTGGACTTCCTGCTCCACCACCAGCAGCACCTGCAGTGTCCCATTCAGGGCAGCGGCCGCCACCTCCTCCAGCAGCTCTTCTGCCGGGAGCTGCTCCTGCAGCGAGAGCTCCACTCCCGCCTCCGGCACCTGTACCTCCAAGTCCCAACCCTCCACCTCCAATACTTCCACAAGGGCACGCCCCATCAGTGCACTCCGTCCCAGAACCTCCACCCCCACCGCCAGCACCGCCCCCGCCGCCACGACAATCCTTGCAACCCCCCTCAATCAGCTCCGAGCCACCAGCCGAGGGCAGCTTGGCGGAAGAACCAACTAAGACATACACTGCGCCCTTGCGTGCCACTTTTCTCAATTTCAAGTCTCCTAGTCAGGTGCCGCCCCGAAGCGAAGGCCGCCGCCACGGCCATCTGTGGCTCCGCACCTGCGCTGAAGTGCAGCTCGGACCGCAGAGAGCCTAAGAGCTCAGAGTTGGGACACTTTCAGCGACCTTGCTGGAAGGCAGCGGCGCCCCATCCAGCATTCTCACTCTTTCGAGACCAGGGAGGACGGATGCGAAGTAGAGCAGCCGGCCCGAATGATTGGGTGAGCTTAGAACGGCAGGGCTGTCCACGTGGAGGACCCGCACCATAGCTCTGCTGTTCAAGGACCCGCTCGCACCTTGGCAACGTGCTCAGTGCGGGTGCAATGCGGCAGGATTGACAGAGGTATGGCAACAGCACAAGGATTGGAAGGATCGGTGCTTTTGGATTTTTGGTGTTGGCTACTGAAGCCTGATCGGGTGAGGAAGAGCTTCCAGTTTCCAAACGTAAAGATGGGATGGGGTTCGGGCAAGGTAGTCAAGCACGCACCAGCATGCACCAGTACTCTCGTGAAATCGACCGTACTGTGAAAAGGTGGCAGACCTCCGCTCTGCGACGTGCGTGAGACCTGCCATAGTGTACAAAGGCAAAGCTGCTCCTCTGCCGTCTTCCGTGTGCACGGACTATTGCCATGTGTCTTGTAGCCACCAGTCCTTTGGCAAGATCCCTGGAAAAGATTTCCAGTCAATCCGAGACTCGACGGACGTTACATGTTCGACTGCACAGAGGCGTCGTGATGGATCGTTGAAGCAGAGAAAACTAAGCTGCATTTGCTAGCAGATGTGAGCTCAGCGCATGGGCCTGGAATCGCATGGCTTGCCTGGGTTGTGGCTGCGGATCCAGCAGAGAGATTCGGAGAGCATGGCCCTCACGCAAGGACCAAGTGCAGCCTGCAGTGAGCATTCTTGCTAGACATAGCCGAATAGAGTGTAACCTCAGCAGCATCTAAACAACCTGCTGGCACTGGATCGATCCAACAGCATGCTGACTCTACTACTGACCTGCTGGTCATAACTAATACTTTCCCCTAACCCTTGCCTGCATTGCCTATTAGCCTATAATGGGTGCCAGCGATGGAATATGTCGGAGGGGAAGCCAAGTGCCCGACTCTCAGTTGGTCTGATGCAGGCCATGATAGAGGCTGAAGATTCGAGGCATTCGCACGTCAGTGGATGGAGTGTCTTTGACACCCGTCTCGGACTGGGCTCTGCAGGAGCTGCCTGATGCCCACCTCCTAAAGCGCTTTGACGTGGCCCGCTTCACAGCAGGGATGCCGCATGAGCCCTTGGATCTTTGAATATTTTTGAGGGAGCTGTCAGTGTTCTACTCGGCGGCCTCCCTGCTACTACACAGGTCTTGAGTCTTTAGTTCGGCTGGAATGCGCAGTCAGGAGAGTGCATCCCCTGTGTCCAGACGTCCAAACGCTGTAGTTCCAGGTCCGGCTGCTCGGCAAAGGCGCCTATGGCATCGCTGGGTGCTCAGGAAGACCAGGTCGGGCGACATGGCCAGGCTGCTCAACTTGAGCCTCTCACAGAGTATCAGATGTCACAGCTCAGAGCTCTGAAGGTCTGGAAAGTGAAAGAGAAAGAGACCGGCAGGCCAGTCTTTGCCAGCCTTGACTTCTGCCCTTCGGTGTCTCCCTTCGCCAGCCGAGGATCTTTGCGTTGAAGAAATGCTTCGATGCCTTTCAAAATTCCACAGATGCTCAGCGCACCTTCCGCGAGATCATCTTCCTCCAGGCATGCTCGCAGTGCCGTGCCTCCGCGACCCTCCGCGAGACCGTCGAGTCGCTTCAACGCAGGAGTTGAACGGTCACGAGAACATTGTCCGGCTGATGCACGTGCTGCTCCAAGCCGTGCAACCTTAGCGACGTATCGCCTTGGCATTCGATAGCAGGTTCCGTCATTCCAGCAGCGGAGTTCCGACACCACTTTGCTATGTACGAATCTTCCAGTATCACAGGCTGTTGTATCAATCTATAGATGCACCGGCTGGCAGTGCAGGCTGAAATAATTGATGAGGAAGCAAGATCAAGCTAGTCTGTGCAAAATGCTTTGCATCGGGCGCGCAGCAGTGACTCAGCCCGTGTAAGCTCTCTCTGCACAGCCCAGGTGCTGAAGGCAGAAAGCAGCCAGGACGCAGACGTGGTGGGAAGCAGGTGAATTTGCAAAGACACTTGAAAGCCGAAGCCCCGTCTCGATTCGATCCGTTTTGAACTTCAGCTCGTGCGATGCCCGCACTGCCAGCTGGCTGCATCATGCCGTTTGGGGTGGTGCCTGTCTGACTCAACTCACGCTTTCCTTCACGAGCGAGCGGTGGTCAGCGACAGTCTTGCGTTTGGCTACAAGCAATGCAGGACCTGTACGTTATGTTCGATTTCATGGAGTGTGTGTCTTAGTCCCTTTTAAATGAACCCTCGCCACAATGTGTTTTTCAACTGACGGGCAGAGCGAGGTCCGATCTCCAGCGAGCCATCGCAGCCAACCTGCGAGATTCTCAAGCGCTCTCCTTGCCCTCAGAAGTGCTCCGAGTTTGACTTGAGGTTGCAGCCCATCCATGTGGAGTATGTAACCTATCAGATCCTGAAGGCACCGGCAGAACGCAGAAGACTGGCCGTAGGCTTTGCGGCCGCTGGCCGCTGCTCGGAACGCCCCCGCCAGGCTTTGAAGTACGTCCACTCCGGGGGAGCCCGGGAGCTTACGACTCTCTTGGAGTCAAGGCCACTTCAGAAACGTTCTGGGTCCCATCAGGTCTTGCACCGAGATCTCAAGCCAGCCAATGTGCTGCTCAACTCGAGCGGGCCTCAGGATGCTAGCTGCCCGATATTTCTTCTTAAGGAATGGGTAAGCCCAGCATGGCAACAACATTGCCCAGGAATTGCCACGTGCGTCTTTGCGATTTTGGCTTGCTTCTGAGCGCAGGGAAGTCCTCTTGTGATTGCAATGTTCGAACTGCCGTGGACAGCAAGAGGCTTGGCACGAACGGCCTTACCCGTAGAGGTCCAAGCCACTGGGCACTTTGGCAGCAAACCCACGGAGGTGACATTCCTTCTATTTGCGATTGTCTGGGCCATTCCGGGCTTAGGCGGCGCAACTCGGCTGCAGCTGACGAGGCCTGCCCGGCCAAGTTCAGCCACATATCAAAACCTGGGGCGAGAAACAAAGAGTCTTTACTTTTCATCAGGAGTCTGTCGTCCAGTGTTCCGGCTCGGCACTGCTGTTGCTCGGCCAGAGCCACAACACATGCGACCGTCGTAAAGGTTTAATCTATCGCCTCTAGATGAGAGATGTGCTGAGCAAAAAGACTTGACTGGAATAGAAGTGATGCTTCCGGCACTTCCGGCCTTCGTCACCGGTCGTTTGCCCAAAGGGCACGTGTCGCACCAAGGTCATTACAGTCATAACTTGTATGAGCAAAACATGGGGGGGGGCAAGTGCAATTCTTCAGTTTCTGATTTCTGTGGCAGCTTTGGGTTACCTCACCGTCAAGAGACTGCGGACGCAGTGCAGGCATTGCCATTGCTGACGGACTACGTGGCCACTCGCTGTGGGCTTGGCCACACTTGTTCGAGTGTTGTGCCCTCGAGCAGCCGTGGACCGCAACACAGGCTGGTATCGAGCGCCTGAGCTTCTACTTGGGTCCACCCTCTACTCGGAGGTCAGCTGTCCTGTGTTTCGGGCATGTGCAACAGGGTTCAGGTTAAGATGCTGAGTAGATTCGAATCGGATACAGCTCAGAAAGGAGGGTGTGAACAAGCTGGCATACAAAGCCCAGCTGAAAAAGGATGTGAACGAGATTGAACAAGTGCCGTCAGCTGTCACGCAGGGAGTCGACATGTGGAGTGTCGGCTGCATTCTTGGAGAAATGGCTTGTGGCTGAGAAACACCGTCACTGCTGGGCTTGCCGGAGCGTGTCGCGGAAGTGATGCGGAGGTCTCGGGCAAGCCCATCCTTCGGGGAAGGCGCGTCTCACCAGTACAAACGGTTGCCCGAGTGTGATAAGATTAGGATTCAGACGGGTTAGCTCCCAGCGATTGGGCACACGAGGTCTACCATGGACCAGCTCGAGAAGGTGCCTGCGAGGGCTGTGCCGCCTTTCCGAAGATCGGCGTAGCCCAAACTTCGTCAGGTCGTCGAACTGCACGGAGCTCGAGAGAGTGGAGCAACGAATCAATTCTAACCTCAAGAAGGGAGAGCCCCCGAGGACTGGGAAGCCGAGCGAGCAGGATTTGCGCCGAGGGCTCATTTGCCAAAGCACCGATGTGCAGTCTTTGTGACCCGACGTTCAGGGCCCATTACCACGACGTCCCAGTACGTTCAGTCCTCAGGAAGAGCATCTGTACTTCGGGCCCAGGGTATTGACCCGTCAGGCTCGTACGATGGCCGGCCTCTCGGGATATGGACGGGTGAAGCTTGAAACCTCCTGTAGGACTGTAGGATTGTATGATCTGATTAGCAAGGGTGTTGATTCACACTGCCCAGTTGGAGAATCTTGGAAATGTGCGCCAGATGCCATCGCTCGCCCCTCAACAGGGCGCGGACGTAGCGACATCCGTGTTTCTTCCGTGTGGGAATCAGTGATGTGTGGGTCGCAGTGTCCCTTCATGTTCGACTCAGTTCCGGCGTGCTGTTCCTCCTGAAGCTCCCGGCACAGGCCGGCCAAGAAGCACGAGTCGAGAGCCTGTGTCGGCGATGTGTCGTACTCCTTGCACACGACGTCGTTTAAGTTTAGAGTCTCTGCAGGCCAAGACCCTGACCCTGAACCTGCTGAAGTTCAACCCAGAACGAAGGTGCCAGATGGCCTCACATTTCTCGTACTGGTATTGCAGAAGCCCCTGCAGTCTCTGCCAGCCTCACTTGCAGGCCTTCAGCGGAGACAGCTCTCCGTGATGTCTTCCTGGAAAAGTTTTACTTGCAGGCATGCCAGTCGCAAGCATTCTGCAGAGTATGGATGGCTGCATACCGTGATGGTGAAAAGTTTGGAAGACGCGTTGGAGACAGCTGTTTGTTGCTGGCAGGAGGCCGAGCCTTTGTTAAGGACTCAGAATTGCAAGATTCACGCCTGCGAGCCGTAGAGATCCTGAATCTGTTCCACTGAGATGTGACAAGATGATCCGGATGCCAATCAGCGACATCACAAAGCTCAAGGCCTTCAACCATCGTTCGTGCCCATGCCAGCCTGTTCAAGTTGAGTTGCCCTTAGTAGCGCACTGTATGACCCAGCGTTGCAAAGCCTTGTGGCGCGACCGTTTCTGGTTTTTGCGAGCGTAACATGGGATGCACCTGGCCAATCCTGCAGTCCTGCAGGCTTCAGACTACCGTGCCATGGCCCCAGCTTCCATTGGGGTCTGGCCTGTGGGGCTGGGCTCGCCATGCTCGCCTTGCTGAGGACCAGATACATGCAATGATCGTCCAGCGCCGCAAGCTTCAACAGGAGCTGGCTTGGTTCCCTGATTTGGCCGGGCTGTTACATGGCCTCGGAAGGAGGAGGCGAGCATTACGGCTCGCGCGGGACCGAGTGTCATCGTGACGCTGCTTCCCGAACACACAGCCAGAGCCAGATGCAGGATTTTTCCCGAGGCCGTGGTCGACAGAGTCTCCGCCGGGCGAGCTCCCGCTTCTCAGCCGATGCCTCAGGCGGGAGCAGGACCAGCGAGGCCAGGCGTGTAGACATATTGTAGACATGGAGTCTTTCTGTACTGAGGACGCTTCTGCTTCCAGCTTTCGGGAAGGTCCTCAGGCACCTTTCCTTGCTTCTGATTTCCCACTCCGAGTGAGTAAAGGCAATAAAGGATTGGACGCAGGTACCCTGGAGTCATGAGAGTGGCGCAGCAGCGCCGCGCAGTCAGCGCTTGATGTGCCAAACTGCTTGAAGTCCATGATGGTTGAACCGCGACCGACTTTAAACCACAACGGCCGTAGACCGTCGCAACACAGCACAGCAGCGACACCTCAGCCCCGCCGAATTTCAATGACTGCGATTTTGGTTGAGGCCACCTTCAACTCCAAAGTGATGTGCACAGAAGGCGGACTCTGTAATATCAGAATCTGCTCGGATTTGCAGTTAATGCGCTCCCAGCCTTTCGTGGCAGCGGCCAAGCGGCCAATGGTCAAAGGCCAAAGCCCGCAGTGTCAGTAGACCCGTGACGCTGGCCACGACAAAGGCAGCAACGAAGGATCGGGAGGTTCTACTTCTGCTGGTTTCGTGCCTGTGGTGCAGTTGTGCGCAGCTTCGGCCGTTCTGCCACTCCCCCGCATTTTTGAACTCCAGCTCTTTGCCATCCCTCGGGGCGCCGTTTGCAGCTGCCAGGCGACCATCAGCATGCCTGTTGAGACAGCATGGTCAACAAGTGCCCAGGTTTGATGTGCACAGTGACGTATGCAGCAGGGATCACCCTACAGTGGGTGCCTCACGACGAAGCCGAAGACAGTTATATTGTGTTCATCTGCGAAGACGGAGTGGGACACTGTGTGCAAGCGTTATTGGGGAGTACAGGCCTTGGCCGCTATCCCGAGGCTCGCCTTCTCTGTCTCCGCTGTCGCCAAGCAAGAAGCGCGGTTTGTTCAGTGACGCAGACCAGGCCAGACAGCTTTGGAACTGTCGAGATGACACTCGCAGTTCACGAAGGATCCGGCGGCAAAGCAATTCCGCCTGTCCAATCCGGAGTTCAGGGAAGCGCTTGCAGCCCAGTTCCTCAAAACGCACTGACGGCTGAAAACCCAAGTTGGCGTTTCCTGCCGAGCAGCTGGGGCCGTTGAGGTTCGCCAAGTTTGCTGGCGCGCAGGGCTTTATCGATGTGCAGGGGCCGCCATGGCATGTTAAAGTTAAGTGTGATGACGGTTGAGAATTCTGCATGAATCCCACACTGCCCACAGTCTCGGCATCTCTTCTGGAGTGTCGGTTCAAAGACTGCCAGGCTTTCCAATGCCTTGAACTTCGTGAAACTGACCGTTGAGGCAGGAATTCCTGCAAGTTTATGTTGCTTCTGGAACGAGCTGCCGTAGCTGGCCGCCTGCAGATAGATTTCAGCAGGAATCTCGTGCTAGTCGGTTAGAAGGCCGAGTGAAGCAAGAACGGTTCCGGCGACTGGTCAGGCTGGAACGCAGCACAGCTTGCTGCACAGGAGCTTTCAGGCTAGGCAACTGGGCCGTGCCGTGGTAAGCCTATGAGTTCCAAATTGTGTCGTATCCCACACCGTCAAAAAGGGCGAAGCACCCCCTTATGTGGAAGGTTTCCACATGCTGCTGGTTGATGGCCAGATTTGGAAGCCAGAACAGGCGGAGATATGCACATCAAAAACAATCAATTACATCTTGGACGATGGCAAGATAGCCAATGATAGATCTGATAAATGCTGGCTACCCAATCACGGGCGATAGAACTGCTGCAGTAATTGAATGGCGAGATTCTGTCAGCCAGGGTGCATCGCGGATTAAATCGGAAGATGCTGTAGATGAAGGTGTCCATTCAAATAGGAGGCTTGAAGTGTGCAGTAGCTTGAACGAGCGTTTCAGCTATCCGTAAAGTCCCTTCTGTGGAATACGGTCATCCTGAGCCATGCTGGTAGTCGAGGTTCGACTTTTTTCGAGCTGGCAGGTTGGTGCTGAACCAGTGGTGCGAGCTCATGGACTATCTGACCTTGCCTCAGCGCTCCAGCGATGCAGGGCCACACTGCTGGCCGCTTTTTGGCTTTGCGCGTAACCCAGGGCCAACCTGAAGGCGATCTTCCTCCAGGCACTTACTTACGAGCCCGGCACGGAAAAAGGCCCCATCTTGAAGCTGGCTACCAGCAGGTTGATGCAGACCGCAGTGGCGCCATCGAGTGTCGAGCTCGCTGGTCCTTGTAGAATAGAAGCTGACCTAGATTGCTTGTGAGCTTCGTGCTAAATCCAGATAACCCCTTGCCAAGTGCCCAGGTTCGGAGAGCTTCGCCGGGCATTTCAACTGTCAGGACCCGACGGTGGCAGATCAAGTTCACTTTTGCCAGCAATGTATCTCCCTTTTTTGGATCATGATGCGATATGCTCGTTCTGTTCAGTTCTCAGTCCCCCACTATTCAGGAGTGAATCTGGAAGCTGCAATCATTGCAGAGGCACGTGTTGCGAAGCACGGACGGAAATGTGACAAGTTTGCTGTGGATGGACACGCGAACGGTGTGATATAATGAAGCTGCTTGAAGCTTGAGGAAAGTGCTGTTTCCATGGATGCAAGGTTGGCCAAAGCTTTGACAGTGACAAAGACGGCAGCCTTGAGTTTGACGAGTTTGTGCAGATGCGACTGGAATGGGAGCCCATGCTGCACACCTGCGGTCGAGTGGGTTACGTTGCGTGTATAGTGCTATGCAGATATCCCTTTATATGTATACGATGTGCTTGCATGTATGTGTGCGCGCGTGTGTGTGTGTGTGTGTTGCGGTCATGTGTGCATCGTCGCGGGTTGACTGTGCCTAGAAGCGCAATTTTGGTGCTACCGATGTCGACAGTCTGGTTCCTGCTGATTCTAGCCGAGGACTTTTACATTGCTGCATGGGCATTCGCCTCAGCAGTTCCTTCGAGCCTGTGATGATGCAGTTTATTGGTTGCGAACGGCGCCAATTAACGCTTCGCTTGCAAGTGTTTGTGACTTACAGATTCCGAGGACATGCAGACACAAGGAGCGGCACGGATTGCTCCAAATCAGCTCTTGCAGGTGCAGGGGCCCCACTGATTGGCCTTTGTCGTTACAAGTAACAGTGCTTTTATCTTTTATGTTGGCACCCAGGTTGGAAGAAATAAAGAAATCGTTAGAGCCCTTGGGCACCATCATTGGGACCACTGGCCTGCCGGGCACTGATGCAAGATGGTTGCACCTTGTTTACAGCTTCCACAAAGTGCAATTGCCGACTGAATTCAGGGCGAGCATGAACACACAGGGCATCTTCTATGCTTCCATGCCTGGCGCCTAGCCTTTGTTTCAAAAACAAGCTCTATTTGCGATGAGCATTTTTTGATTGTGTTGTGCGCAAAGTAGGTCAGCTGTTTGTTTGAGGATTGCTTGTGTTCGTGTTTTGTCTGCTCCCCCCTTGAAGATATGTCGGAAGATATCTCGGTCTCATTCGGCGTTTGTGGTTTGCTTCAAATTGCTGCTTTGCGCAGCGTGTATGGGTCTGCGAAACGGCTGCTGTATTATACAACAAGAGAGATGCACTTCAGATGACCTCGGACATGACGCATTGAGCGCAAAAGCGGATGCGCAATGACGCACGGATGAATTTTCCTTTTCTACCTGCTGCATGTTTCGGCGGCGCTGTTACAAGCGCTCCGGGAAGGTGCAGGCATTGCCATCTGTCATGTCATTTTCTCAGGTATCCCAAGTAAAAGTCAGCCGAACCCAATGAGCAGGAACTGGCCAGAAACCCTTGACCTCCCATCAAGAGCAACGCAACCGTATTAACATGTTACATTTTGCCGCTTTGACAGTCCAGGTTTGGCCGCCACAGGCCGTTCCTCCTCAGCACGTGCCGGCCGCAGAAGTGCTGGAAGTGTCTGGCCCATTCCTGTGATGAAGCCTCAAGTCCAAGTCTAGGTGGGAAAAGAGGCTAAGACTGTACCCTACAATGCGGGCTTCGTCCTAGCTAGGTGGGAGGCAAAAAGAGGTGCGCCTCCGCATTTTGCCAAGGTGCGAGCGGCTCATTATCCGCTTTGGTCAGGGCAGCTTGTTTCTGCCGCCCAGCTCTAGAAGATTCGTGTGAAAGACTGAAGACAGCACCAAAGTTTGATTTCGGGGAGGGGACGGGTGAGCCAGAAGTGCTTCCGTGGGCCATCCTGAAACCTCCTAGGCATCATGGGCTTTGCTGAGCCGTGCTGTGCCCAGGAATTTCGAGCAGTTCTGCAGCATGATGGTTTTCCTGAAGGTTTGCCCGGGCCCGCACATTGGAGCTAGTTGGGAGGAGAGATGGTTAAAAGCCAATCCTTTCCAGGAGATGAAGACCGCGTTTTGCAGCCTGGACGACAAGGCGGCTTTTCTGCTAATCGTATCCCCTATTGCATGCTTACTGTTGGCAGAAGTTGTTTTCTTGCAGGGTGCTGGGTCTCTCCAATTGCCAGAGCTCTGCAATGCCTTTTGGAGAGCTGACATCTCAGCAACGGACACATCTAATGACTGTGAACAGAACCGATCAGCACAAGAGGGGGTTCCGTTTCTTGTGGCCTTCGTGCTTTCTGCCCGCTGAGGCCAGGATCAACTTGCCTGAGTCATTGATTCAGCAGATAGGCAGACGTGTGCTCTCTGCACCGCCTGAGCTGTCTTTTTCATGCATGGAGCTGGCCGAACTTTCGTCCCGACACAGCATGAGTGATTTATCGCGCGTAGAGATTGCCGTGTCAGGTAAGAGCTTCGACAGTGACAACTCCGGAGGCATCGAGTTCGACGAGTTCATCCAGATGACTGCGGAGTGGCTGGAGACTAGGGTGCGACCAAAGTCGCCTCATCGGTATTGGCTGTGTTGAGCCAAGGCACGAGATGTGGAAGTTGCAAGACCGCTTCAGCACCACGATCGCGGCAGAGGAGTGCGGGTACTCGGGAGGTCACGACCGGCCACCGCACCGCACATCGGCACGCTTGCAGCAGTTACTGCAGCGCCCTAGGCTCTCTCAAATGCTCGGGAGCGTGCAAGTGATCTACCAGGCCATAGTCGCGAGGTCTTCACTGATCCCGCTTGCCTGTGTTATTTCTAGCAGGTCATCAACGGCTCTATCCAGACGCTTCGGCCGTTCTGCCAGATGCACGGCTTCATTCCTCTCTCGTAGTGGGACGATAGTCAATGAACTGCTCAGCTTCAAAGATTGCATGGTTCCACTCGTTTCGCCACTCAGCATGGACTTCTTCACATGCCGAAGTAGGGTTGGGCAGCAGTAAAACCGGAGCACAGCAAGCACCTTAAAGTTGCAGCCTCCGCACCAATGCTGTCTTCGGTTTGTTCGCAATTCAGCTTTACGCCCAGCCCAGGCTTAAACACTTGCCGCTGGCTGATCGCCAAGTTCGGGACCTGCCAGGCGTGATGCAGTCGGAATGGCAGCCATGTCCAGTTGGCGACAGAAATTTCGAGCTTGCCTTCTCAGGCAGGCGAGCGCTTTGCGCGTGGGCCCAAACTTACCGCTCCCTCGCATGGAGCATGAGAGACGCAATTTGCTGCTTCAGGAAGCGTCTGTCTTACCAGGAGTTCCTTCATTTGGTCCAGTATCTGAAGGCAGCGCTGTGCAACCCTTTCGGTTCTGGGTGTCTGCAGATGCAGCTTCGGCAGGACAGCTATATCACTTTTCTCAGATTTGACTTCAACAGGTACGCGGTAACAGAGTGCCAGAGCAGCTGTGTTGTGGACCTGCTGTTGCTCTGCAAGGATGGGCAGCCTTGGCGCAGAACACCTTGGTGCGTCCGGGGAGGGGTGTCTGGCAGAGAGATGCATGCAGAGTCGCTCTCTAGCGCCGGCCCATCTCCCCCCTGAAAGTGACGATCAGGATATTAAGAGACAGGGAGAGGGAAAGAGAGAGAGAGAGAGAGAGATGATAGTTCGCCTTTACATGCGGGGAGGGATTGAGTGTGCAGTGGTTCAATCACTCTAATACGGCAGTCTTTTGGGGCAATATCGCACACTCTACCTCCAGTGCTGTCAGTCCTGTTACAGCTGAGCCTTGGGGAGAAAATCTCCCCCAAGGGACAAGGACACCCGCCAACGAGCTGTGGGGGTGCGTGCGCGCACGGCGGGGCAGCCTGGACGCTGCTGCGCCGTCACGCCCTGTAGAGAGAGAGAGAGAGAGGGAGGAACAAGGGCGCGGCTACGCGCAGGGGGTGCAAGGGCTGCTCGTGCCCACTTGACCGTGCTGAAGAAGAGAAACACGGAGAGTCGGTGTCGGCACTTTGTATGCAGGCAGTGTCCTGGCAGCCTTTGGCTTAACCCTCAGCCGTTGCCTCAGATGCCGTGTGTTAGATTGTCGAGTCTCGCAGAAAGATGCTGACGTGTGAAGCATTGCCCGGCCAAGGTGCTGACGCGGTAGACAACATCCGTCTCAGCTCGAAGCTCGAGGGTGTGCGTGAGAGACACGCCGCGAGTGCGGGCGCAAGGCGTCGCGAAGCCAAGGCTACGATGTAGATCGTTCCAACCGGTTGAGCTTCGACGAGTTTTTGCAGATGCTCCTAGAGGCTTTCGCCGAAATAACCACATGCTGGCATGCGCCCCGAAAGATATTGTCTTTCTTGTGTTCAGGTGCAGCTCTACGAGCAATGACTCGTGCTCAGCATGCTCGGAAAGGACGGTTGCGCGTCACGGTCGCTTGTCGCGCCATTTCTGCCAGGTTTCAGCAACCGAGAGCAAAATCCCGCACTATTGACACCGCACGGCGCACGGCATGATGCATCAGGGGTGGCTCGTCTCCTGTTGACGGGTGCCTCTGAAGTCGGCAGCCCAGGCTGAACACTCTCAGCCCCATCCTTGGCCGGGATCCAAGCTGCTCATCGGAAGCTGCAGCAATCGCACTTGTAGCATGCGAAGGCCAGTCCCTGGCGGGAGGCAAGTCCTCCGGCATTGCGCGGGCCTCAGAGCTGCGTGAAGGTTTTCCCGGTTGATTACGACTGTTTCGAAATGTTCGTGCAGAGCTTTGCCATCCAGGTGGCGCTAGATCGCTCCGCCTTCTTCTCTTTGGTGTGCCTGGCAATATGGTCTTGTCGGCTAAGATCAGCAAAGCACCTTACAACATAAGACCCTGCCTCGGCCTGCTCCAAATGGGGGTGGAGCAGAGGGATATCTGAAACCGGCTCACGTTGCCAGGTCTTTGCTGTTCCCCGTCAGCTGACTTTGCAGGGCTGAGGTGGTCAGCGTGCTGTACCGGAGAAAGCTACGAAGAGATGAAGTCGGTTTCAGAACCTTTACTGCAGATGAGCGTTCGGTGGCTTGTTTCTAAGAGCGAGGCACAGTGTGGCCAAGATCCTGCGAAGGAGGGATTACGAAATTGATGCTGTCTGCATGGATCGGGGCAGTCTTTTTATAGTGCATTCCGGCAGCTAGAGTCCGGAGCACCGGGCAAAGACCCCACAGCAGTACTGAGCCTGTTTAGACGAGCCTACACCGAGCAGTCCATTATCGCCTTGCCTGCAATGCCTGCGACAGCACCTGACTGTGTGGCAGTTGCTCCCTGGCGATTGCTGCAGCTGACCATGCTTTCCCGCGACCTGGATTTACAAAAACACTTGGCTCCTGAAAGACATTGCCTTTCAGCAAGTCCTCTCTGCATTTGCACGCCGCGCATACTGGGAGAATTCAGTTGCCTGATCACCCGAATTGTTGTTGGCTTGATTGTGATGTGTGCGGTGAGTTACACGTTCACACCCTTATTCGCGATAGGCTTTGGCGCAGCTTGCGCTTAAGAATAGCTACTCAGTAACCGCCGGTAGAAGTGCTCAACGTCATACTTGCCCACTACTACATGTCGAGCTGGCCTGAGAATGAGGGGCCAGGAAATCCAAGTGTCAGGTTGCAGCCTGCAACATGGGCGATGCTCCACTCAACATGCTCCAAGCGGCTCGCTGTGTAGTTTGGACATCTTGTTTCGGCTTTAGAGGGGGCTTTTTGCAGAATCCGCTGCTGCATGCCCCAGGATGTCCGAGCAAGGCGAGTAGTGTCCTGTGAAAACTGCAGCTGCCATGCTCGAGATGTGTGGAGCCCGGTGTTGCTGAGATTAGATCGCAGGCAACACTTTCACAGGGCGAACTCGCCATGGCGATGGTCGCATCCCCGTCCTTCTTGAAGGACATGCAGGTGAACTGGGGATCCATTGCGAGCGTGAGCCTCTTGGAGCTGCATCATGGACTGGGACATGGACGGGATTTTCTGTACCTGTTACACAGCTTGCTGCGTTTGTCATTTTTGCTTCACCTCCCTTGGTGGTGAAAGGTGAAGAAGCATCGAGGGCAATGGAGACAGTGCAAGCCAAGGCCAAGCAACCTGAGGACCCTCTGCTGTGGCGACTCCACCTGCCCGGTGTTTGATTTAGCATGTATTCGGTAGTTTGCAGACATAAATGCAAAATTCAGGCTGTATGTGCGTGTATGTATGTATGTATGTATGTATGTATGTATGTATGTATGTATGTGCGTCTCTGTGTATGTGTGTATATGTGTGTATGTATCTGTGTTTGTATCTGTATCTGAGCTGTAGTATCCGTATCTGTATCTGTATCTGTACGTGTATGTGTATGTGTATGTGAATGTGTACATATATATATATATATGTATGTGTGTTTCGTCATTTATTTGTTTAGTTATGTGTTCATTCATTTACTGGTTTTACATGACTCATTCGTTGCGGTAGCCGCAGCAGTCGTCGTAGCAGTGGCAGTAATTAGGAGTAGCGAGAGAAGAAACACCAGAACATACCAGCACTAGTACTAGCAGTAGTAGTCGTCGTCGTCGTAGTAGTGGTAGTAGCAGTAGCAGTAGCAGTAGCAGTAGCAGTGGCAGTGGCAGTGGCAGTAGCAGTAGCCTGGCAGTAGCAGTAGCAGTAGCAGTAGCAGTAGCAGTAGCAGTAGCAGTAGCAGTAGCAGTAGCAGTAGCAGTAGCAGTAGCAGTAGCACTGCTAGTAGCAGTAGCAGTAGCAGTAGCACGTAGTACGTAGTACGTAGTACGTAGTACCTAGCCGCAGAAGCAGCAGTGGTAGCTGTTGCTGCTGCATCAGCAATCCAAATCGTTGTCTTGATCGTCACAGAGGCAGTCGCAGCACCGCTGCGTGCCGCCTTGTGTCCTTCCTTGTTTGCACGATGCCTTGATTGCTCGCCTTGCTGCTGCTTCCTCACAGGCCCGCTCGCTCTTTGGGGTTGATTGGTTGATTGATTTCTTGCTTGCTTGCTTGTTTCCAAGACGCGTGCGGAGAACTATGTACGTGCGTGTGTGTGTAAACGTGTTTGTGTGTGGCCAAGAAGAACCATAACCGACAACTCCTGTCTAACACTATCGTTATCACACGACGACGATAGCAACGATGACTACGACACACTACGGCTGCAACGGCTGTTGCTACGACTGCTACATCTGTGGTCACAAGTGCGAACCACAGAGGCAACATGTGCCACATCCACCACCTCTTTCCATGGTCTAAGACACGGGATCCGTGGATCAGCTGCCGGAAGAATGTCAGGGACAAAAGTCTCAAGCGTCGGGTGCGGAAAGTTTGAACGCAAGCATGTGGCAAGACCGGTCCAAAAAATCGGAAACAAACTACAGCAAGGAAGGAAACTGCCGAAGACACCTCGCAATCCTCTGTTGAACGATCGACAGAGATGCAGCTCACAAGCAAGGTTCTGCTGCTGCGACCCTGACATGTCAAAGATGCGCGTTTGTCCTGAAAGCCTCTGCCTGCCAATCATATCTAGCCATGCAGGACATGATCTCGACAGCACAGCTTCCCGCCTCTTGGTGCTTACGTTGCGGTCCAGCTTTTCTTGCAAGCGGGCACATGAGCTGTATGCACTTCCTGTAAGCCTCTTGAGGTCAGTTCCGTTCGCGATGCAGCAACTCGTCTTCCATGAGATTCAATTGTAGTTGAAGGTAGTTGAGAATATATTGATGAGAAGATATGAGAACGCTTCGTGGTAGAGATTCTGTCCAGTGCACTTGCTTTTGCAGGAAATTGCTTTCATGCGTGCTTGTCGTTGCCGGTTGACATGTTGACATTCATTTTCAGCCAGAGCAGATGGGGAGCATCAGTGGGCATTAGGTGATCCTTCTGCAAAGCCCGGGCAGCGGCGCAGGACGAGAAATTGAACCAGCACCTTGGCAACACTAGCTGGCTGTCAGTTGTGTAATCTAGAGTCCATGTTTGCTTCAGTGCTGGCAGCGGGAAATTAAATGAACAGATGGCTAAGGATGAGTTGCGAGAGATTGTGGCGGAGCTGATAGCTGCATACAGTGACCCAGATCTTCAAAGGAAGATTAGAGACATCTACGAGACTTGATTGCACCGGTCGCTGGAATGTTCCGTAGCAGGGAGGGGGGTTGTGGTCGGCTCTTGGCTCTTCGACTTCGATCGGCACTCGACTGGCATTGATAGTAGCTCGTGTCAGACTCCAATCTGTTGTGACTTGGTGCCATGTCTACAAGACTCCAACACGGGTGCACCAACACGGATGCAACATTCCGAGAGTCTCGTGCGCTTGTCTGGTGCAGAACTTGGCCTGGAAAGTCCAAGCTGTCAGGTGGCTGTTCTAACCGAACCTTACAATGTTACAATGCTGCACATGATCTTAGAGGCTTGCAATCGCCACAGGCTATTGCGCTGTTGCTTTGTAGGCTTTCGCCGTGCTGAGAGATATTATTGAGTTGCTTTGTTCTTTCTTCCGCGTGGTTCGATGCTCAGGAGAAGCAGAGAAGAGCTCAGCTTCAAGCCAGTGCTGCAGGTGTCGCATCGGAGGACCATAAACCCTGCCCCTTCTGCAGCAGAGCAAAGAACGATGTCGAGTGTCGCGGAGGATCACATGGCTGAGCTTCGAGAACTTTTGTGGCCTTGCCAGACGGAGACTCTGCAAAGTGCTCGTCGCAGTCGTCGCGTCTTTCCTTCTTTTCTGTCGGCCTCCCCGCGTCTTCCCAGAAGACCGGTTGCAAGAATAGAACTCAGGACATTGCCGAGGCCTACGGGCTGCCCGGCACGACGGAAGGGCTACAGCGCATCCAAAACTCTGTGCAGAGACGAATCACCGAAGGTGACATCGAGATCAGATGCTGGGCTAAGGTGTGAGCTTTCAGCCTTCTGTCCGACTACTGGTAGGATAACCCAGGGAAGACGAAGACGTAAACCTTCAGTGGATTCACAGCCATGCTCGTGTGCCAAGGATGCCTGGCTGATGAGGCGCTGATGCTGATTGGCATGAGCCCTCTGCAGAACATCATCCAAGAGGTGAAAGCTGAGGCTGCAGAAATCGTGCTTCTTATTACTTAGCCTCGTGCAAGCCTCTGAAATCTGTTGCATGGTGCACCCTTGGACCTGGTGACTGTTCCGTGAGGATTTCTTGAATTGTATATATGGAGCTGCTGGAGAGACTGCGATAAAATTCAGGCGAATATCTTCAGCTATCTCTGGCAGAGTCGCAGAGTCTGTCGAACGCAGCTGAGGACAGCAGCGGCACAGAGATAGAAGAGTTTTTCCTGAATCTTCGCTGTGAAACCCCACTTGCCACTTGGACCGAGAAACGTAAGGAAACCATACTGAAAACGCCTGCGAACACGATAAGATGTCAAGGGGTCTGAAGATGAAGATGTATTCACGGTACAGCCTCCGCAGTGCAACCGAGGAGAAAGCAGTCCAGCGCTCAGCACGAAAGCTTTGACAGTGATATTGCTTCAAACATCCATCTTCTGGTGGCTTCACCTTTTGCTGTTCCTTGGCTTCGGTCTTGATCGCTGAGAGGCACGGGCTCGCGGTTTGATGGCGGCTCGGCGCCTCAAGGAGGAGCGGAACCCTCCGGGTGGCCTGACTTGCGGCAACTCCGGCTCAAATCAGCCCGGAATCGGCCCGGAAGGAGAAGTTCGGAGCATCCGAAGCCATGCGCGTTTGCAAGCCCAAGGATTGTTGCGCACTTGGGCGGCATACGAGAAGAGCCCTGGCAGAAGAGTTCTTGCGGAGTCCAGCATGAGCCGAGTCCCAGCCGGACAATACAGCAACCGGAACCGTAGCCCAGTGATCTCCAGAAGCGTAAGCAGTAAGCGTACATTTACTGAGACGGATTTCCGACACATCGAAGGCTAGGGCTGGCACCTCAGCACATCATCAGCACGGAGCCGCCGCCTGTGGCGCGACTCAAGAACCCCACAGCCGCCCAGGTAGGGTTGCTTGTGATCGTGCCCATTCGTGGGATGAATTTGTACTTCACGGAGTGCTCCAACTAGAGAGATACTGGCAAGTGTTTTTTGCGCCATGAAGCCGGTGTGCAGGTCTGGGAGTTTGCTGCTTGATTGCACAAGACCCGCACTTGTGACAAAGTGGGTGCTCTGAACACTATGGACAATCGGATATTGCACGAAAGGTGCTGCGAAACCAGCCTGTCATCATCGAGGGCGCATGCAATCCCAAAGACTTCCCTCCGGCCACCGACTTCGCGGACCCAGCCATGAACCATTAGCTGCGACGTTAAGAGTGGCCCAGAAGACTAAGCCAGAACATGTCGAACAGTGGAATTCACTTGACACAATCCCAGCAAATCTGGCTGCGCAGTCTCGGATGAGACTTTCGACTCTTGCAGAAACCCATGCCTCGTAGTATCGTCTCTCAGCAGGACTTCGATTACATGCGAGCCCGATGTGGACATCGCTATGTCAAGGTCAAGGGCGATTCTTGCTGGGACAACAAGGGGCGACAGCTGTTCCTCAACGACCCCACGATTGAAATCTCTGTGTCGGAAACTGCGCGGCAAATCCGCTTACTGTGGTCCTCCCCCCCGCCCTCCCGTCACCTTCCCATCTCGCTCTCTCCCGCACTCACTCTCTCTCCGTCTCTCTCGCTCGTTTCTCTCCTTGTCCCCTGTCTCATGTCTCTGTCTCTGTCTCTTTCTTGCGGCTCTCTTTCTCCGTTCTCCCAGTCCTCTGGCCTCCCAGTAGTGGGTTTTTGTTCTGTTTTCTTTCCCCCGCTTTTGACTCCTGCCGGAGTTGCGACCCCCTAGCCAAAGGATGTATGAGCGGCAGCCTGCAGCAGTTCCCAGAATTGGGGTTTCTTTTCACGCGAGTTTTGGTGATGAGAGGAAGGGTCTTGTGCCCCAGACACGCTCAGGATTATTTGGATTTGGTAGAAGTTGCCGAAGAGCACGAGACCTGCATCTCCTGGTACATGGGGAAGCTGCCACTGCACACAGACCTGCCAGAGCTTTTTGAGGATGCCAGCGGACATCTTAAATTTAAGGAAGGCAATATCATTATCAGTTGAAATAGGACGAGTTTGGGATTGCAGGGCGTTAGAGGCTGCAAAAGCGAAGGCCATGTGCCCTGATGCAGCCCTGTCGATGCCGTGGCAGGACATTAACAACTCTCCGAATTCCCCGTGGCGAAAATTCGGCACCTGCTTTGGGGAAAACAACAAGGGAGTGCACACCTATTTTGGCTGTGGTGGGAACACCACCTGCATCCATTCCGATCCATCGGAGAATCTGTTAATGGTTGTGATGGGTGAGAAGTTCATGGACATCTACCCACCTTGTGATGCAGCCTGCGCCTTGATTGAGCTTAGCATCCGAAATGCTGAGGTAACCCAGCCGAAGCCCTCTTTGCGAACCCTCCCCTCGCCGCACACATTCCATGAAGGGCTATGAGGGGGGTAGGGGTACGACGTTGATGCATTGCAAGGTATGCACACAACAGTGAAGAAGTTCCTCAACTCACTAGTACCACCCTTCATCGATCCGAACCATGTGCCGGAGGAGGCCTTCCGTGGGATCGCTTGCTCTACGCCCTGCCGTGCAAAATAGATCTTTCAAAACATGAAGCACGGCAAAGGCCTGCGAACCACCAGTGTGTGCAGGTTGACAAGAACTGGGGCCACTACAAGTATGTCGCTCGGCGACACGAAGCAGGGATGTGTCAGAAGACGCGAGCCTGACTCTTTGACTTTGCCACCTGCAGCCGGTTGTCTCTGCGATTAAGCTGCGCAAGGCACAGCCCCAGAAGGTCCACCTGAAAGCTGGAGACCTGCCGCTTGCAATGCACCCAGCCATGCCCAGTCCGCTGACTGGCTTTTTCCATGTGAACGGTCACGGTCGGAGTTTCCGCAAGCATGGACGAAACCGCGATCACACCCCAGGTTTTACCTTCCAATCTTCTGGTGGCACTCCGTTCAAGGCTTGCAGTTTCGGATTGGGCTTTGCAGAGCATGATAAGCATCTTCGCGCAGGCTCGATAGGGAGGAACATGATCCTGAACTGGTGGTGCCTCCAGCATCCCTACAAGGAGCCTTACTTCAACTGGCAAGAACCTGATGGTGGCATTAGGGAGCGAGGCACCGCCAAATGCAGCATGTTGCGCTCAGGAGCACAGGTACACAGGCTACGAGGGATCCCGTGAGGTTTTGGAAGTTCTGCAGCACCTGAACGAGGCAAAGGGGTGGGCGGGGGGGGGGGGGGGGCCGTAGAGAGCGAAGCAAACACTGCATCCGTTCCTTGTGTTCTCGTGAGGCCTGGTCCTCCAACGACACTTTGGCTGCATGCGCTTGAAGGTGTTGAGCAGCTTGGTGCCAGCACCGCTTGCATCTAAGGACAAATCGGCAGCAAGCGCTCAGGAGCGTTCAGTGGCCCAAGAGTTGGGAAATGGCGTTCTCTACTCCGACTCCATGTGCGCTGCGAGCAACAGCTTCCTGGTTAAACTTCTGAGGGCTCTTGGGGAGAGAGAGAGAGAGCTCATGTTGACTATGATGCCGAGGCTACAAAAAGCTGGTTGCACCACCGGTCCCAAAGTCCGTCTCGCAGGAGATTGCTTTGGGCATGTGCGTCATGGACAGTGGCATTGGCAGAAGCCGGGAAGCCCCATAGAATCGAAGACTTGTGAGGAGAACCGAGGCATAAACCTGAACTCCATGTCGCTCGGGCCGACCAAGGTGGGGAGCCAGGGTCAACACTGGGCAACAGAACGTTCAACTAGTCCTGTTGCACCTAGCCCGCTCAGAAGCTGCAATGCAAGCAGGCAAGAACAGCTTTGAGGACTGCATTTGCTTTACTTGCATTGTCTACTTTCATGGTCGCTCGTGTAAGATGGTACTCTGTCTGGCACTGTCATTGGAATTGCGGCAGAAAGCTCGAGAGACGCCACCTGCCAGGCCTCTTCTGGATCTGCGCCTACGAATGGCTTCCGATGGAAATCGTCTCGATGACGCGTGAGGTGAAGGGTGCAAAGAGCACCCCCGTCGTCGAAACTGGTGAGCTGTCAGTACAAGCTCTCTTTCTAACGGGACATGAGCACATGCTAGGCGGAGGACTGGACTGTTTAGCTGTTGAAGCAAGGCAAAGCAAGGCTTTACGTAGGCCCAGACCAGAGTGTTTACGATCTTCGAGTCCGTCCTACAGTCCAGAAGAGGTCGCTCCAGGGTTCACAACCTATGCCTTGTGGACAGAAGGGACCTGGCCAGGCATGCAACAGGAAGAAGAGCAGAAGAGTTTCGGAGGCGGCGCCCACTTCAAGAGTTACACTGCCTGTAGGTCTGCCAGGCATGCTAACCCCCACAACAGACATGCAAAAACCATTTGCCAAGGAAACCTAAGCTATGCTTAAATGCATATTTGCTTTTCGGTGGTGTTTTATGCGCGTGCCGGAGACTCTTCTGCCGGCTGTGATGACGACATTCGAGCTAGCTCGAACAATCATTTCATTCTTCCAACATTGCTTGCAAGTGGCTGCCGAGTGAAAGTCACAATGACACTGGGGACAGTTTTTTGCAAGGCGCAGCACCTTGCAAAGCCAGTGCAGTGGTAGCTCTGACTCTCAGACCCGAGAGGCGCGTGCTGACTTCTTTAACTGGCACGTCGGCACTCGTCAGAGAAAACGGTGCCTCTGAGAAACGTTTTGTGCCAAGCCCGCCGAGCCCGCCAAGCCCTTGATACTGTTTAGGCCGGCAATGCAGGCACATTAAAGGAACCGTGAAGGCAAAGCACTATACTCGTACCGAGCCAGCGAGCGAGCATCGTCAGGCTGCTACGCATCGGCTGTGCCTCCGAAGCTTGGCTTCACTCGCCTCTGCATGTGGCAAGCGCTCCGCACGAAAGTCACACACGCACAGGCACACCGCCCAGGCCCCTCTCCCATCTACTCCCGCTCCGTTGCTCGCTTGCCTGGGCCGTCTTGGGCTCCAGAGGGAATTCGCGGACCCAGCGGGTTGGTAGTGGCACAGGCAGTTGCCCTGAGGGCCAGTACCTGCGGCAGACCAGAGCCAGGCTCTGTGCATGCCGAGTTCGAGCATGCGTGCTTCTGCGTGCTGTTTTTGGGCGGAGGTGTATTTTTTTGGGAATTTTTTTTGGGTTTTTTTTTTAGTGTTTTACTAGGAAATATTCCGTTTTCTTCTTATTTTCAGAGGCAAACCTGCATTTTCTCTATTTTTCGCAAAGTTTCTATATTTTCGTAGGAAAACCTGAATTTTCTGTATTTTCATAGGAAAATCTGGATTTTGTTTAAATTTCACAGACAAAACCTTACAATTCTCTCTATGTTTTAATAG
>CAJNDV010032001.1:20169-44055 GCA_905221635.1 Symbiodinium sp. CCMP2456 | reverse complement strand
CATAGGCCCGAAAGTAGTTCCTTTTTTGGGGTTCATATTTAAATGTGGAATCCTAGAAGGTAATCCCAAAAAGGAACTAGTATGGGGCCTATGGGTAAAAGGTCCAAACTTATCAGAGCCTGGAGTCTCGGTTGCATTTTTTGGGCTGAGGGGCATGTTGCGCCAACAATCCATGCTTTTATGTTCTACCTAAACCCCCAAAAAAGGGTAAAATAATTGCCCAAAACCCATAAATAAAAAGGCTGTTATTCTATATACTTTTGGGGGTCCAGGTAGGTTCCGGCAGAGTAGTCTAGACCCTAAACCCTAAACCCTAAACCCTGACCGTGCATGTCTTGTTCCGGCGGCCTGGCGATTTCTGTTTTATCGGACCCAGCTCTTCCAGAGGGGCCTAAATAATGACCAATACTCGTTTGGGGTTTAGGGTGTAGGGTTTAGGGTTTAAGGTTTAGGTTTTAGGGGTTTAGGGCGTTTAGGGTTTAGGGTTTAGGGGTTTAGGGGTTTAGGGCTTAGGGCTTGGGGTTCCCTTATTCTAATTGTAGTATAGGCCCCAAAGCCCTATTCTAATTATTAAGGCCACTACATTACCAGTCTCGTTGATGTTTCCGCAGCAATTTCCTGGCTTGGAGACCAGAAATTACCTTAGACTCTTGCTGACGTTTGAATACCGTTTTGCCATCCTGCGTGATGGCCGTATCTGTGATGTACAAGGCAAGGCAAAGGACTTGATTTCGGGGCTGTCAGACAGAGACTGAAGAGTCCACACACTTCTTATGGTTCCCACTGGGAGGTAGTTATGAATTTAAATGGGGTTATAAGTAGGGTAACTATACTTAGAACCCATATTAGGGGACTTATGACCCCACTTATAACTACCCATGACCCGCCAAGCAAACCCATGATGAAATTGTCTCAAACACGTCTTCCCATGCCTTGCAGTTCGTACATGAGGTTCTCATTGGGGAAGGGCTTCCGAGGTCGAAGGATAGCTGTGGAATAGAAACCTTCCGAGCCCTCGGCCAAGTAATGTAGGGGCCTTCATAATTAGAATAGGGCTTTGGGGTACATTCTACTATATCTATATATATATATGGTACATTCTACTATCTATATATATATATATATATAGTATAGTAAGGAACCCCCCCAAATAAAAAATAGAATGGGTAGTTATTCAGGCCCCTATATTACGTGCTGCGGAACTGTCCTGGCCTTACAGCTAACGTGGTTTGGGGTGTCGGGTTTAGAACCAGGACAGGTGCTAGGAAAAGACGGTTTTGTATCCTTATGAAGTTTCGCATCCTCACAGTCGGCTCTCTGGTAGCAAGCTTTTCTAGGTTCCCCAATAGGGTTTAGGGCAGTAGTGTCCTTTTGCACTTTTTCTGCTGGGTTCCCTCATTAAGACTGAAGAGTAAGAAACAGGGTACCCTTGTTATCAAGGGGCTACTGGGGAACTTGCTTTTTTCGGGTGCATGGATAAAGTCTCCCAGAACCATCCCTCTACCCTGAAATGGGAGGTCTTGCAGTGTAAAGGCGCGTAGACGGAGGGTGGATGGCTGCTTGCACCCTCAACTTGGAGCAGGTGTTCGACAACTCTCTGGCCTCCTGCACACCCCATAAACCTTCAATAGGGCCTAGGGTTTAGGGGAACACTTTAGTCCAAGCTCCATGAATTCATGGGCCCATGAAGCCCCATGTCCTAAACCCTCTCATCCCTGAGCCCTTGAACCTAAGCCCTATACCTCCCAAGTGGACGCCAAGCCCTAAGCTCTCTAAACCCTGTACGTTCGGAGCCCGAACCGGAATTTGGTATAGGTATATTCCAGGACCCCCCCAATGGCCCTTTAGTAGGGCCCTTATGATCCTAATAGTGGGTATTTGGTGGATAATAGAGGGTAGTTGGGGTTGTAAGTTATAAGCTACAGCTACCCTACTTATAACACCATTTTACCCATAAGCCCTGCAAGTAGGTAGTTTTTTAGCCCTTTATGCAAAAGACCGCAGGTGACTCTTTGGTCACTTTTGCTCATCTCTTCGGCGACCTCGGACTGTGGAGCGCCCCTTTCGGGGGACCGGAGCTCAGATTCGGAAAACCGGTCATCAATACGAAAAGTGAAGTAGGGTTTAGGGTTTAGGGTTTAGGGTTTATCGGTAGTTCTAAATGGGGTTACTGTTAGGGTTACTACAAGGGTTTAGGGTTTTGGGTTCAAGAAACAATAGCTACGTGTAGTCTCCATTGTAGTTCCTTTCTTTGGTTTAGCCGTTTCTATATGAAGGATCCTAAAAGGTAACCCCAAAAGGAACTATAGGTATAATGCAAGGTTTTGGGTAGACAGTAGTTGTATCCCTTAATAGAGCGAAGAAAGATCAGAGCCGTTTGCAAAGGCGCATGAGTAAAGGAAGAGCCTTGCAAGGCAAGGGTCGCACACATAATAAAAAGATGCGAGACCTACCTATAGTCTCCATTGCAGTTCTTGTTTCGGGTTTGACCAAATATATATATATATATATATATATATATATGCATGTATATATTAACGATTGTATAAGGTATTCCCAAGAGGGAACTACAAAGGGAGACTATAGGTAGCCCGCTTTGCTGCAGATGCGGAGACGGCTCCGAAAGTTGGATCACGTGCGAGACGAGTCATTCAAAGCACTGCACCGTAGGCCCAGGGCTGCGCAAACAAGATTCCTTAAATGGTGCTATAAGGGATCTATGATACTTATAGTCTCCATTGTAGTTCCTTCTTTTGGTTTAACCAAGTATATATCAACGAGTTTATAAGGTATCCCCGAAAAGGAACTACAATGGAGACTATAGGTAGAGTTCGATAGTAGGGGCCTTCGTAATTAGTCCAGAGAATCGTTAGCCCTTGGCCGTCGGATCAAGAGATGGCTATCCGAGGTTTTTTTGGGCCGTGCGACGCGAAAGTTGTGCTGGCGCATGTCCGCTACGGTAACGTTGCAACAGTCCAAAACAGGGGCCCAGAAACCCGCATCGCGAGTTGTTTCTCGCAGGAGCATTGATGGATTTATGGTTGCCGCTTTCACCCAATTGTTCGTTGCCCGTGTTGCTTGCATGTTGGCAAACACCCCCCGCAAGTATCCTCGCCTCGCGAATGGAGGTTGACTGTGTGCACAGTCTTGTGCCCCAATTAGAAGCTGCCTGTTGTCATTGAGTCATTCTGAACCGCATGCTCAATCACAAGAGTACATTTTCACACAGTAGTTGTTCCAACGGAAACTGAGCATGCAGCATTGCTATGTGTCGTGAGTGACGCAATGACCGCCGGACGCAAGCCTAAACTGTCAGTGAATTCCCAACCCTCGCAGACCAAATACCCTAGCGTGTTGCAAAGTTGCGGCTGGCCGCCCATGCGAGATCGCTAAAAAGGCGAACAGAAAGAACAGATCTGGCAGAAACGGCAACATGTGCTATATGTGCTCAAAGACTCATAGACTGTTTGACTGTTGTTGTGTTCTTCATTTTCCTACCACCACGCAGCGGTCATCCAGAGAACTCGCCAAAAGGTCGCCCATCGGGACCGGTTCAGCATTGGGCAGCTCCGGGATCGAGCATGCATTCGCACGGAATGCCCCGAACGAGGTGATTGTCCTCCCCTAACCCCCGTTTACCTACTATACAGGGTACTAGAGCCCCTAGGGCCCTGTATAGTAGGTGCCTGGGGGGTTGGGGCTCCATCGGATGAGCATGGGATTCCAGCCCTGCGCTGCGTTTGGCACCGCGGTGCCCCCATGGTCACAAAAATCGCACGAAGGTGAGCGTGCTGCGAGTGATCAGAAGCCGGCAGCACGATGCGTTTCCTTTTTCCCGACCCAGTTTGTGCCTATAGTCTCCACTGTAGTTCCTTTTTGGGGATACCTTATAAACTCGTTAATATATATTTGGTTAAACCAAAAAAAGGAACTACAATGGAGACTATAGGAAGTGTTCAAGCCGGGATCTCCAACGCGTCAGGATCATGGTCACAACGGCCGGGGTGCTGTCTTGTCAGAATCGTTTCGAAGCAATGCACTGCACTAACCCCCCAGTTACTTACTATATAGGGTACCAGGGCCCCTAAGGCCCTATATAGTAGGTACCTGGAGGGTTGGGGCTGATCAATAGGTGCTAACCGCGATCGGTCCAGCAAGAGCTCGGCGGTTGATTTTCACACGTCAAGCAGCAAATGGGTAGTTCTCTAAATTAGGGTCCCTTTTTAGGGTCCTCTTTATAAGTTTGCCGTACTATAAAAAGTGACCCAAAATTTAGAAAACTACCCGAATTCCTGCCAAGGAAACTCCGCAGGAAGTTGCGCTGGGAACTGGGCTTCTTCAGACCAAGCAAGGGACGAAGGCGCTGGAGAAGACCGGTGCCTCATCTTCAGGTGCCCATGTACTTGGTGCTTGTGGGTTTAGGGTTTAGGGTTTAGGGTTTAGGGTTTAGGGTTTAGGGTTTAGGGTTTAGGGTTTAGGGTGTTTTTGGCGGTGCCGGGCAGATCTTTTGGATGTGGTTTGTCATGATTTCGTTGGAAATGATCAATAAACTCCTGGTCTGTTTATTAGTAAACTCCTGGTCTGTCTCGTGCCGCCCGCTTGTTATGCTGCCAAGAGGTTGGATGATACTTGCATGTTTCCGGAAAATTTGTCAGATTGGCCCAAGCATGAACACGCAGGTTATCCATCGGTTGTGTGGCTGCTTTTGCGTCCTGTGCAAAGATGTCTACTACAGGTTCGACATTAGATATGTTCTGTGTTTAGATGTGCATTTCCCAAAGGAATTGCGGTCACACCTGCTGCGCTGACTGCCTCATTATCCGCTCGTGTTCTATAACTAGAGGTGTAAGGCGCCGCCGACAACACACAACTATGCCCGAACCGAACGATCTCCCACAAGCCCTTTGCCAGCGGATGCCAGTAGCGAAGGTTTTGAGGATAACGTGCTGAAGGTCATGGAAAAGATGGAAGAGGAGAGCTCGATTTCTGAATGCTTCTTTCGCCCAGGCCAACGCAAGCTTGCAGAAACGGCGGCGATCATCGGAACAAAATAATTCCCCCTCCTCAAGCCCTGGCCTCCGAGACCCCCACTGAGGCGCAGCTGAGTAATATAGGGGCCTACGGAATTACCAATACTATTTTTTGGGGTGGTTCCCTTATTATTATTATTATTATAGAATTATCGTATACTGGACCCGAAAACCTTATTCTAATTATTAAGGCAACTACAGTTACAGTATTTCAGCAAGTTTGTGCAGGAACTGAAGGAGCTGAAGAACGAAGATGCGGGTCTCAAGGAGGAGCCTGGCCGTCTGTTTTAGCCGGTGTTTTTTGGTTGAGTCCAAATGGTGACATTACTTCTGCCGTTGGGTTTTCCAAAAAGTTCCGAATGTTCCGATATGGGTGCAGATTTGATAGGTTTGTCGGGATTGAACTTAAGATTGAAGTTGGCTGAGACACGGAGACTTGCAGAGTTTTGCATGTGGGTAGTTCCCCAAATTAGGGTTTCTTTTCAGGTCCCCAATATAGTACGGCACCCTTACAAAAAGGACCCTAAAAGGGACCCTAATTTAGAGAACTACCCATGTGTATCACATGGTTAGCATGGTCTGCTCGGCAGCTTGGTGTTGCTCACGGCTATGTCGAGCCCAAACCCGCGCGAGGCATTGCTGCAAGTACGTTGTGTGTATACAAGTACACTCATATAAACCATGTGCATGTAACCTTCTTCTTCTTCTATGTATGTATACATATGTACCCACCGACGCCCGAACCTCATCACATTGCTTTTCAGTTTGCCAACGAGGGCACAGCTCTTGAGACAGTTTTGATTGTTCCGCGGTAGAAAACGCATGGACCCAGGCAACTTAGGAACTTACAGTAGCTCAGACACCTCGCCCGGCTTGTCCCAGTTAGTTGTACGTGTCGAAACCCTAGCAAAGGCCGCTCACGACTCTCTATATCTTTACATCTATAAACACATACAGACACAGATGTATACATATATATATATATATATAACCAGATTGTTGCATATTTATGTAAGCCTACCTATTAGTTTTTTTGCAGGCATGAGTATGAACATCAATCCCCAACCCCCCAGCTACCTACTACATAGGGTACTAGACCGTAAACCCTAAACCCTAAACCCTAAACCCTAAACCCTAAGCCGTTCGAGCCCCAGGCCCCTAGATAGTAGGTACCTGGGGGGTTGGGGAATATGAGGGTCTCCGAAAATAGGAGACCCTAATATAGTACCCCAAATAGTAGGACCCCTATTATAAGCACCCCAAAACAAGGTACCCCCCCCCTATTTTCGGAAACCCCCATATGAGGGTCACCACGGCCAGGAGCTCGCTCGGCTCGAAACGACCCAAGACAACGGCCAGGTGGCCAAGGCGAGCTCTGCTGAGGGTTTTACGGTTAGGGTTTAGGGCTTAGGGGTTTAGGGGTTTAGGGTTGTTTTGCGAATCTAGTTTGAGTTGAAGCTTTAGGCGTTTAGAGAGTTTTGTAATATTTCAGAACCGTTGAGGATGTGGGGTGCTCAGGGTTTTAGGTAACCTGTGCTTCATGATGACCTGTTTTGCTAGTACTTCTTGTAACACTGACTAATTGGAACAACCCCCGCTCATTTCTGCACTTCAGCTCTGAAGGCTTACTTTAAGAGTTGCTTCAGGCAGAAAGTGGTAGGTGTCATGCGAGGGCTGCGGCATGTCGCTTCGGTTGTGGTTGCGGGAAGATGTGGTTTTCTGTTGTCACCTGAATTCCTGAGCATATATTGCAGCCAGGTTTCAATGGACCACGTGACACCGTTTTGAGCCCGGAGATTTCAGCTTCTGCGCGCGAAATCATCCTTCGGACTAATTACCCTAAACCCCCAAGTACCTACTATATAGGGCCCCAGGGGCTCTAGTACCCTATATAGTCGGTACCTGGGGGCGTTAGGGTTATCCAACCATGATTGTTTCTTGGGCCGTCGACGTCGGCCTTGTGACCGCGAGCTTTGTCCCACAAAGTGCCAAAGACATGATAAGGGGTTCCAGAAGCATACTCCGTAAACGAAGCCGTACTGGAACTCTGCAGCATTCAACGGAACTTGACTGCCTTCAACTCTGGAGTTCTTCCTTGCCAAGGCAAAAGCCTAAACGGCAAGGTTTGACAAAGGTTTCGTTTTCGCGAGCTTTACGGAAACGCTCCTGCCAACAAAGGTGCCTCGCGGCCGTCTCGACTTCCCGGCGATCTTGGCTCAGCACCAGAATGCAAGCGAACTCAGAAGCAGTTGCCGCTCGGAAAGTATAGCGTTTAGGGTTTATAGGGTTTAGGGTTTAGAGTGCTGGGGTGGCTGGATGCAGATGGGGATGATGCTTGCAAAGTGTGCTTGGGTGGATGCCGCTGATCACGATGATGATCCTGCTGAGGCCAAATGCAGGATACTCTCTAAGGTGTAGGTACGGATGGTGGTAACGCGACACTAATTTTCACGACATCAACTTTGGTATACTGAGTGTTGCTACACTTGTGGCTATACTGGCATGCTTGCTGTGCATAATACCAACCCTAAACCCTAAACCCTAAACCCTAAACCCCGAATGCATCTTGTCCCTCCGGCCAAGCTTCCTCCACTCAGGAACCCCTGACTGTCCCTAGTGTGGAAAGTCGAACTCTGTTCTATCGGAGATTCTATAGGGTTTAGGGTTTAGGGTTTAGGGTTTAGGGTTTACGAAGCCTTGGGGGAAAGTAGGCAGCTCTCAATTTGGCACGAATCCTCTAATTGTATACCTTGTCCGGCCTGAATCGCCAAAGGCACTCCGCATTGAATCCTTGAATTGCCCGGCATTTCCCTAACCCCCCCAGGTACCTACTATATAGGGCCCTAGGGGCTCTAGTACCCTATATAGTAGGTACCTGGGGGGGTTAGGGTTTCTGAAGCCGGATCGTTCAAAAAAAACCGTATCCTACATCCTATCCATCAAACCAGGTCGCAAACCATCGCCGCTACCTCCTGCGAGTGCTCCGAAAGGGAACGAAGGGGAGATCCCCAACTTGCAGCAGAGGAAGACGGAGCAGACGCTAGAGGCCTGGTGATTCGCTCTGGCTAGGGTTTAGGGTTTAGGCTTTAGGGTTTGGGGTTTAGGGTTTAGGGTTTAGGGTTTCTGGCTGCACATGTCAGCTTCCCCATCCGTGCTGAGCAGCGGCCAGATGAATACTGCCTATTGTCTCCATTGTAGTTCCTTTTTTTTGGTTGAACCAAATGTGTACTAACGACTTTATAAGTTTATAAGGCATCCCCAAAAAGGAACTACAATGGAGACTATAGATAAATTCCTGACGTCCAAACTCGGGGCGACATGTTCCCCACGGCCCTACAGCAAGCCGCAAGTCGCAAGCCTAAGTTGAAGTTCAAAGCTCTTCAATGCCTACTTGGAGGTTCATGGTAGTTATAAGTGGGGTTATAAGTCCCCTAATATGTGTGATAAGTATAGTTACCCTACTTATAACCCCATTTATAATCACCCATGAACCCCCAAGTAAGAGAGAACGGACGCTTCGCTGGTGGAGGCCAAATGTGCGAGCGGAAAGGCGCGGCCTTTGCTTCAGGGTTTAGACAGGCCTTGTGACAAGCACAGTATGCATTTTGGCGAAGTTTGCAAAAGATCTCTTGTGCTCGTGCCGATATAGGAGTGTAGATCTGACTTTAATTCCAAGACCGAACAAACCTTCATGTGTCAGGTCACGCTGAGGGATTTCCGGCCAGCCGGCGTAGCCGAGACCTGCTGTCCAAGACCGAAATTGGTTGCTGGTCTTCTTGTCTTGAGAGCTGTGGTTTTAGTGTGACATGCGGGCACAGGGTGTGAACCTTTGGGCTTATACGGCTTATTTTGTGGTAGTTGTGTTGCCAGCGTGCATGTTCGGGCTTGCATAGGCTGCCCGAGTCGTTTGGGCAGGTTATGCTGTGGCCTTTCAGGCGGTTTCGTGGCCGTCTGAGCGCCATGCCTTTCCAATAAGACTTGAAAGTCATATCGTCTCATACTTGTGATGCCAGTTTCCCAAGTTCACCCTTGCATTGGTTCTCTTCGCCGTCTGTCAACCGAATACACAGACGTCTACATGCAAGGGAGCCCGAAACTTCAGAAGCCTGCCGGTAGCAGTAGCACATCGTAAGCTGGGTTCCGGAGTACCATACTTGAATATTTTTTTTGGGGGACCTGTTCCTTAAAGGAACCATTACGAAATACGAGTCTACACTTTTTTCCCTGGTTACTTCAATTCCCAGTAAACCGTCATGCCTGATCCAAGCTCCCTTTCCTAAGCCACGGCTCCCAGGCTTGTGCTGGTTGCGCCTCTTTCACGGGAGGTTCGATTTGCCAGCAATGTGCTCCTTAGATGGCCAATGGGAGAACTTTAAACTTTTTGGCCCTATATAGTAGGTCTATCCTAAACCCCTAAAGGCCCTAAACCCCTAAACCCTGAACCCTACATACCAGGACGCCCCAATGGCCCTTCAATAGAGCCCTTATGGTCCTTAATAGTGGGTATTTGGGGGATAATAGAGGGTAGTTGGGGGGTCTAGGTGCTTAACAAGCTTGAACTTGTTTTGGCCTGGTTGTCCCTAAACCCTAAACCCTAAACCGTAAGATGAGAGGCTCCGGGCTTCATCCTGCGCGAAGACAAATGCACGGCCTGCACGAGCTCTGGGGGCTGGCTCCTTGGAGAAGCTTGGGAGGTTTAGGGGTTTAGGGTTTAGGGGTGTCGGGCTCTACCTATAGTCTCCATTGTAGTTCCTTTTTTTGGTTTAACCAATAATATAATAAGGAATTTATAAGGTATCCCCAAAAAGGAACTACAATGGAGACTGTAGGTAGGGGTTTAGGGGTTGATGTGTTAGGGCCGTTAGGGTTTAGGGGTTTACGGTTTAGACTGGGAATATGGGCATGAGGATGTTTAGGGTTGACGACTGGATGTTCTTTGTTCTGGATGTGTTCGTTCCTGAGCAGGAGGCCTCTCCGGAATGAACCACGTCCCCCCTCGGTAGTGTTGTTGTTGATGCGGACAACATCTCGTTGACTTCGCTTGCAGTCACGCGCCTTTTTGCATGTTTCAGGTGGCGGTAGCAGTGCGACATCTTTGTTCGCAGAACTTTTGCGACCATAATAATATATTATAAGCTGTTCTGACCAAGAAACGTGTTATGCTTGCTGTCGTGGTACCGTATGAACGCTTGTCTTCACCTTCTAGAAGTGATTGTTTTTTAGCAGCGTGTGCAAGAAAAGGCTCAGCGTGGACGGAAAATCCTGCACGCAGCTGGCGGCGAGTGATTGCAGCGACGAGAAGGTGAGGGGCCAATCGAGCAATGAGGCTTGCTGCCAGTGCGGCGGTGGCATAGTTACGCATCTTGCCGGCAGGGCCTAGAGGGAATCGGGGCTTTGCTGCTCATGTTGAGGCTTCTAAACCGTAAACAATTTTAGTTTTGAAGCCAATGCAGGCCAGGGCCCCCCAATGGCCCTTTAATAGAGCCCTTATGGTCCTTAATACTGGGTATTTGGGGGAGAAAAGAGGGTAGTTGGGGGGTGTAGGGGAGGCAAGCACTTAAAGTTAAAAAAGGCCGAAAAAAGCCGCAGCATGCGGCCGACGGCCCAGGCCGACGCCCTTTGCCTATTCCAACAGTCGCTGGTCCCTCGACTCCGACATCGCGACTGAGCTCATGTGAGGTCTTCACGGTTTTGGGTTTAATGTAGGGGGCTTAATGATTAAGATAGGGTTTTGGGCTATATTATACTCTAATCATACAAAAGGAACCCCAAAGGTACTTATTAAGGTCCCTACATTAAGGTTTAGGGTCGTGACCACCACAGTGAAACTTCGCCAGAGGGTCCAAGAAGCTGCCTCTGAGCAAATGCGGGTTGAATCCCATCCCCATGTCGTGAAATCTACCTATAGTCTCCATTGTAGTTCCTTTTTGGGGATACCTTATAGAATCCTTATTATATTATTGGTTAAACCAAAAAAAGGAACTACAATGGAGACTATAGGTAAACCCACAGTATGTACGCTTGTCTCTCTGTGTTCTCGTCTCCGTCTCTTTTTTTTTCTCTCTCTCTCTCTCTCTCTCTCTTTGCGCAGTGCCAATAAATACCTTATATCTACAACATATCGTTTAGGGTTTAGGGTTTAGGGACCCTAAACCCTATTCAAAGTGTGGAGTCCAGGTGATGATGCCCGAACCGCGCACGGCCGAGCGCTACACCGTGGATGCGAAGTGCGAGCTGTCGGCTCACAACCTGACCATGGATAGCTCTACAGGAGAGCTTCAGGGTTTAGGGGTTTTGGGTTTAGGGTTTAGGGTTTAGGGTTTAGTATTTTTGGGTTATTACAAGGGTAATGGGGTTACGATTATAGGGGTTACTACAAGGGTTTAGGGTTTTGGGTTCAAGAAGAAATAACTACCTATAGTCTCCATTGTAGTTCCTTTTTTTGGTTTAACCAAGTATATATTAACGATTTTAGAAGGTATCGCCCAAAAAGGAACTACAATGGAGACTACAGGCAGGGAGTTGTAGAGGTTTTTGGGGCTTATCATGTCGGGATACTTACCAATACTATGTTTGCGGGGATCCTTGTATTATGATTATAGTCTAAAATAGCCCCAAAAACCCTGTTCTAATTATTAAGGCCTCTAGTATACTATACCCCAGAAACCCGAAACCCTAAACCCTAAACCCTAAACCCTAAACCCCTAGGGCCCTATATAGGTACTTCTAAGGATTAAGGCCTCTATATTAGGGCTCTAGGGGTGAAGGCTTCCGCACGGTCTCCGGGGTCTGTTCCGCCCAGAGCTGGCCAGCAAAGGGTGCCGTCTCAAACCTAGGGGTTAAGGAGTTTGGGGTTTGGGGTTTAGGGGTTTAGGAGTTTAGGGGTTTAGGGTTTAGGGTTTAGGGTTTAGGGAAAAAGCCCCTTTCCCACATAGTGTGGGAATTGAGGGTGTCAGGCCCACACCCTAACACGACATGGGTGTGGTTGCATGTAAAATTATCACATCGTGCGGGTAACTTCACCGAGTTCTGTCACAACGCACAAGGAAGGCCGCTGACGCGAAGTTTGCCGCCACCCACAAACCCGGCTGCTGCGCAGGAAGACACCCTAAGCCCTAAACCCTAAACCCTATAAACCCTAAACCCTCAAGCTCGCAACAGCCGGCGAAGGAGTGATCTCCTACATGTCCGGGCGGGCCAAGCCCATCGAGGCAGTCCTTTGTGGTCCTGTTCACCCTTCGGTCCTTGAGGGTCTTAGAGTTTAGGGTTTAGGGTTTAGGTTTGGGGTTTGGGGCTTTGGGGCTTGTCCGAGTGTGGGTCTTGGGTTATAGGGGCCTATAAATAACTACGACTACTATTTTGGGGTTCCTTGTTATAAATGCAGTATAATGGGCTCCAAAACCCTATTCTAATTATCAAGGTCCCTATAGAGGGTTTTGGGTTATAGAGTCTGAGGTTAGCCTGATCGGGCGTTACGGGAGTTCTTCTGCTTTGGAGCAGGGTCCAATCAATGACGAGGTCATCTTCGATGTTCAAGTCGCTAAACCCGAAACCCGCTTGCTGGGATCGAAGCACCGCGGCAACTGCTGAAGCAAACCGATAATGATGACCCTGAGCCCTACCTATAGTCTCCATTGTAGTTCCTTTTTTTGGTTTAACCAAATATATATATTAACGAGTTTATAAGGTATCCCCAAAAAGGAACTACAGTGGAGACTATAGGTAAGCCCTAAACCCTAAACGGCCCTAAACCCTAAACCCCTTTGGCTCGGAATCCCCACTCCTTTTCAACCTGCCTAGCCCGAAGCCCCAACGCCAGAATGTCCGAAACCCCAAACCTCCATAATTGTCTATGAAGTACCGCAACATCTCGAAGTGCGACCTAACCCTGAAGCCCCGAATCTTTCAGGCTTTCTCCTTCGAGTGCGAGGTCACGGCCCACCAAGCAACTGGTGTGAGCGTGGCTTCAGTGGTGACGATCGCGGCGGACGTGCTCAGCTACAGCTGCGAGTTTGCATGAGCGTGGCTTGCGGTTAGCGGCTTGCAGGGTTCAGGGTTTCAGTGTCTAGAGGTCGGTTCTGCTTGAAAAATCATGGGTACGCAAAGCTAGAAGCTCTGAGCGTCTAACCCTAGCGAAGGCGCTTATGACCACATTGACAACTGTCCATGATTCTTCAAGTAGGATTACGGGACCGTAAAGCTAGTCCCACATCCCCACGAACCAATATTTCCGAGGGGCTATGTTGAAGCTTCTGCAAGGGTCCAAGGGTGCTGCGAGTATGATGAAGACCAGTGCGTGGTATCCCTAAACTGCCCTAAACCTGAGCCCTAACCCACACAGTATGAAACCCGAAGCCCTTGCATTGTAGAGCCTTAGAGTCTAAGCCATACTCCTATGGGCGTGAGCGCATGGATCCGAGTCTTCAAAGCTTGGGCTTGGGCGGTTTTGGCAGTCATGGCTTCCGGATACCTGAGATGACGCCGTACCGTGCACCTAGCCCTAAGCCTTGAGGACTTGGCGGCTGGCTAGGGGCCCAGAAAGGACATAAGCATAAGCACTTTGGGGGGCTATCCTTACCTTATCGGGCTTGAGTATAAGAGGTTTGATATGGGAGATCCCTATCCTAATTTTTGCTTATGTGCTTCTTGGGGCCCTAGCTGGTCCTTGATGCTAGCTAGTTTCCAGGGATGCAACGGACCATGAAGCAAGGGAACACGCCTAGTCGCGCGCTTGAACTTCAGCAGGTGCTTCTTGTGAGCCATGTGGGGGCGAAACATCCTACTGAAGCTTCAGAACAACCCAGCATCCCCAGCTCTGGACTGCAACCACCTGCACCCCTAGGCCTTATAAGCCCTACATATTGAATCTCAAGCCGTAAGTTGCCGGGAAGAGCCCTACACACTCTGGCATTTACCTGTAGTCTCCATTGTAGTTCCGTTTTGGGGTACCTTATAAAATCCTTAGTATACATTTGGTTAAACCAAAAAACCTTATAAATTATAAAATCCTTAGTATACATTTGGTTAAACCCAAAAAGTATACATTTGGTTAAACCAAAAAACCTTATAAATTATAAAATCCTTAGTATACATTTGGTTAAACCCAAAAAAAGGAACTACAATGGAGACTATAGGTAGTTATTTCTTCTTGAACCCAAAACCCTAAACCTGTGTAGTAACAAATATAATAGTAGCCCCATTGATACCAAGAAGTGTAGCCCGGTCGAGGCTCAGCCACGCTCCTATTCCACAACGACAATCAGAAGGAGGTCCCACTGACAAGTGGAAACGGCTGGTCGAAGTTTGAGACTTGGTCTCGGATCTTGGTTAAGGGTTAGGGTTTAGGGTTTAGGGCTTAGGATGCATCATTGTATCGGAGGTTAGGGTTGTAGGGTTATGCATCACTGTATCAGAGGTGCATTGTATCAGAGGTTGGGGTCTCCAGGCTTATAAGCTTGCAAGGTGTAGTGGAGTTTGAGGTTCGGCCCAGCCTGCAAGTTTGGTGCATGAGCTCGTTCTTCTCTGGTTTGCCGATAGGGCTTCAATCGCCGGAGCTTGGGCGCAACGCAAGGGGTTCAGAAGGGTGCAGCATGGCTCACCTACCTATAGTCTGCATTGTAGTTCCTTTTTGGGGATACCTTATAAAATCCTTATTCTATTATTGGTTAAACCAAAAAAAGGAACTACAATGGAGACTACAGGTAGTTGATCGGGGGAGCAAGTAGAGGCAGCGATATCTTTTGCTGAGTCTCTGAGCCTCCAAGTCTGCACCTTTGACACCCTAAACCCTAAACCCTAAACCCTAAACCCTAAACCCTAAACCCTAAACCCTAAACCCTAAACCCCTAAACCCCTAAACCCTAAACCCTACTCGAAGGAACTTGGCTGCGCGCCCGAGGTGGGACGTTGCTGTAGGAGTGGGGCCTCGTAAGTTCCGGGTCGTCTTTGGGATCGCAAACTACATAGGGCTACTTGAGGGATCATGGGACTTAGTAAGTAGGGTTATAATTAGGGTAACTATACTTATAACCCCAATTAAGGGACTTATAACCTTATTTACTAAGTCCCATGATCCTGCAAGTAGTGGGGTTGTCGGATTCGGATGCTGCAAGACGTTCTGCCCGATTCTTTTGAACCTGCCTTGCGCAAGTGTGAGTCGAAATCTAGCCTGAACCCCATGTTCCCTAGACCCTAGACCCTAAACCCTAGACCCTAAACCCTAAACCCTAAACCCACAGGTCAGCTGGCTTAGCATTGGGGAATCCGATGGCACATTGAGCTGCTTGGTCTCCTTATATGGGAGTTTCCGAAAATTAGGGTACCTTGTTTTGGGGTCCTTATAATAGGGATCCTATTAATTAGGGTACTAATATTCCAGGTATGATTTGGGAGTTTCCGAAAATTAGGGTACCCTATTTTTGGGGGGGGTCCTTATAATAAGGATCTTACTATTTGGGGTACTATATTAGGGTCCCACTATTTTCTGAAACCCTCATATATGTTCTGCAGCACCCCAACATGCTAACATCGATCTTACAGGAGCATAAGATGCAAGTTGGTTCTGGTAGGTCGAGATTGGGTTCACGCTAAGCTTGTCGGCTAGTTATGGACGGCTCCGGGGAAGCTCGCACGGAGTATGTACAGGGAGGTTGCGGGGAGTGCATCCTTGAACTTATGCGCAAGAAGGCGACGCCAGATTTCGTTCAGATGTTCCATTGTCGGCCCAGCGGTGACAGAATCCAATAGCAGTGTCATGAGCTTCACTACGTTACAGTTACGACGCAACATGTTTTACTGTAGGGGCCTTACTAATTACCCATATTTTTGTGCGTTCCTTGTCATAAATTACAGTATAATACACCCCAAAGCCCTATTCTAATTATTCAGGCCCCTGTACTATCCTAATAGTTTGTTATAGTACACTATACCCCCAAAACCATCTTCTAATTATTCAGGCCCCTACAGTATCAGCACCACCGGAAACCCTGCATGCCGGAGGTTACACAGCTCCAAGCGGGGCGAACGGAGGCGTCTCCGTCGCTGATGACAAGTTCTTCGGGCAGGACCCCGGCGCTCGGTGGGTTGAGGATACACTGAAGGCACATTCTGGTTTATGGCACAAGTCTGAGGTAACCTCTCAGCTTGGGAGCCTTCAGCTACCGGACGCCCTTCTGAGTCCGAAGATGTAGGTAAGTGCATTGAGGAAAGTACCTATAGTCTCCATTGTAGTTCCTTTTGGGGGATACCTTATATATAAGATCCTTATTATATATTTGCTTAAACCAAAAAGGAACTACAATGCAGACTATAGGTAGTTAATAGTAACCCCATTTAGAACTACCCATGCAGTTTAAGTAGGATAACTATACTTATAACCCATATTAGGGGACTTATAACCCCACTTATAACTACCCATGAACCTCCAAGTAAGGAGAGTATGTTGCAAGCTTTGAATCGGAGGATGGTGCCGTCTGCATGGTCACGGCCTGGCAAGCACACAAGAAGCGCCCGGACTCGGTTGGGATGTCCGGGTAAGGACGACATGAAGCCTAAAAGGGTTTAGGGTTCATATGCCATACAGGGATTCATAGTATAAGGGTATAGGGCCCCTACTTTTAAGGGTCATTTCGTCCTTAAGGGTTCGGGTTAGACAGCTGCATTTTAAGGCGCGGGCTTCGACATGCTGAAGCTATACGAAGTCTCAGGTGCCCGAACCAGTCCTACTCGAGAAGCCGTCGCAGCATGTAGCAACACCGATTCCTGCACAAAATCCTGACGGATGTCTTGTGTAATTAGTCAGTGTAGTCTATTCCCATGACTTGCATTGGGTCATACTCAGTCCCCTAAATGCTAGGACTACTTGGAGGTTCCTGGGGTAGTTATAAGTGGGGCTATAAGGCCCCTAATATGGGTTATAAGTATAGCTAGCCTACTTATAACCGTATTCATAACTAGCCATGAACCCCCAAGTAGAGTGGCTTCTTTTGTAAGTCTAGGCGTGAGACTTCATCCTGTGTGGCTAAGTTTCTCTCGGCTGACTGCAGCTGTCACCATCGCGGATTTTCCTGGGCTTTGGGCAGCATAGGGGCGTAGATAAATACCTGTACTATTTTGTGGGTTCCTTCTTATAATTAGAATATAATGGGCGCCAAAACCTATTCTAATTATTAAGGCCCCTACATTATTCGGTTTCGGGGGGATGGCGTTTGTTTGCCAGTTCGCTGCCTCAACCTGTGAAACCCTCAGCAACCTCTCCGACAGACGAAGCCATATGACAAACCTCCCAACCGCAAAACAGATTGATCCGATCGCACCAATGACGCGGAACGGCAAAGAACAAAATCCCGCGCCACTTCACAACCCTCCTCGATGGTTGAAACATTGGAAATGCACAAGTCGAGGCACAAGCAAGCCTTTACACCAGGTTTCAAGGAAGCCTTGGTGAATCGGACCAAACTACAAGCAAGCCCTACAACTTCAACTCTAAACCCAAATGAACCCCTGCAGTCTGTAGCCCCCGATGAAACCCCAAAGCCTCAATATGACCCTAGATCTCAGCAAAGCCGAGACACAAAACCACCTTCGTGGCAATCCGCCCACGACCGTGGCCCAAGCTGGAGCAACTCTTATGCAAGTGTTCCCTAAACCCGTAAAACCCCCAAACCATGTTTTTTTCTGACATAGCTTACAAAGACAGGACCGGCACGAATAAGTAGAACATCTAGTAGCCTCATAAAACTTGTACAGTACAACATGCGCCCCCCTCACCAAAACCCCAGTATAATCACTATGGCCCCCTACTTGGAGGTTCATGAGTAGTTATAAGTGGGGTTATAAGTCCTCTTATATGGGTTATAATTATAGTTACCCTACTTATATCCCCAGTTATAACTACCCATGAACCCGTCTGAATAAACAGGGGTTTGAATAGGCAAGGCACTTCCGGTTGCAGCCCTGTTCTAAGTATTCAGAGTCCTCTCATGCGCAGGGTAAGCTTCCGCCGTGCCTCTTTAGAGGCTTCAGGCGCTTTCTAGGTCAACCGATGCGAACCGCAACCCTAAACCCTAAACCCTACCTACAGTCTCCATTGTAGTTCCTTTTTGGGGATACCTTATAAGCTCCTTATTATATTCTTGGTTAAACCAAGAAAAGGAACTACAATGGAGACTATAGGCAAACCCCAGAAATTTTGAGCAGAGCCCAGTTTGGGTATACTTGCGGCTGCCCGCAGCCTTGCGCACTTTGCATTCCGGACCGTAGGCCCGAGAATATGGAAGCCTTATAAGAATTGCCATTATTACTGTTAGGGCTCCTTATTACAATGCTACAAAGCTGCCCAAAACCCTATTCTAAATATTCGGGCCCCTATATTAAACCACTCAGCCTGAAGTGCCTCAGACACCATGGTTTTTTTTTATTCTGCAGGAGGAGTCAACGCATGTAGTAAAATGCAGTAAGGCTTGCCTCCATCACCGTTTCACCTTAACATGAGCACGAGGCCCAACATCGTTGGATCTATACTCTACCGAGTACTTCAACTCTAAATACCGAAACCTCCGATCCAGAAATTGTGAACCCAATGACGCCCCCTTCACATCAAGTCGGGGCCTCGAGTTCAGGGTTCAGCATGTCGGGTGAAGTGCCTAGCGTCTCCGAAACCCTTGTCACTTTCAAATCGAATCTGGGCTTGTCAATCTCGAAACCTACATCCCGAGCATAACATCCGTAAACCTTATAACCTTTTCTTCCTATAAATAAACTCCAAGCACTATGCCCTAGCCTTCGGAAGCCATACTTCTTATAAATGGGGTCATAAGTATGGTAACCATACTTATGACCATATTTAGGGGACTTATAACCCCACTTATGACTAACCCTAAACCCTATAGAACCCTTTACAGGAATAGCTACCCATGAACCTCCAAGTAAGGTATGACATGGAGGCCGTGTCGGTGAGTCTTGGTGAGGAGCTGCACCCGCTAAGCCCCAAGCCGCACAAGGAGCAGGGACTCATGAAGCCCTGGCGCCCTGGCATCAGTAGGGGGGTTTAGGATTTAGGGTTGAGGGTTTGCGGTTTAGGTTTGTGGGTTTAGGGCTTTAGGGTTTATAGGGTTTGAGGTTTAAGGTTTTGGGTTTAGGGTTAGACTATACTTATAAGAAGGAGCCCTCAAAACAGTATACTTGCAATTATTTAGGCCCCGATATACAACTCATCCTATCATGGCCTTCGATCAAGGACTTGGAATCAGAGAGGAGTTCAGTTGCGTTTGGCAGATGGCTGTAGGACCTTGAATAGGCTGCTTGCGATTTCAGGGTGAAGGGTTTGGGTTTCTTAAAGCCCCGATCTGCCAATTTGTAGGTGTGCTGCTAGTGAACACGGCGACGACGATTTGATGCTCAAGCCTCTCCCCCTAAACCCTAAACCCAAAACCCTAAATCCTAAACCCTAAACCCTAAACCCTAAACCCTAGCACGCCAGAACCCAGAGATACGTTGCCGTTGGCCGAAGCCAGGGAAGAATGCACTTGAAGATGGCTGGAAAGCCACATTTAGGGCTTTGGGTTTAGGGTTTAGGGTTTATTTTCAGACACCCATCGTGCTTTTTGTTGTAGGGGGGATCCTTATACACTGTACATGTTCAGATGCGCTCTACGTCCCAACCGTGTTAGCACAGCCTATGGTAGGCTCGATGCTCAACGAATAGCAGCTTCAGTTCTGTGAAGACCTCTGAAAGGGGCTTTTGGGAAGCCTCAAAGACCGAAACGCCGAGGACCTTTAACATGGCATGTGACGTTTCCGGGGCAGATGGCTCTACCAAGTTCAGCTACGACCGTATCTTGAACATGGGCCTTTCTGCCTCATTAAGCGAGGGTTTAGGGTTTAGGGTTTAGGATTCCTGCAACGTTTCTTCTGGATCAAGGTAGTCTATCGGGTCCCTCTTCTTCAAAGCTCCATCATGCCGCTCTTTTAATCCGATCAGCGTGCCTCTACTATGCTGCAACTCATCGCAAATCCTCTGCACCCTACACCCTGAGCGTAAGCCATAAGTCTCTAAACCATTGCCCTAAGGGTCCAAATACCCAAATAGTGGGGTTTCAAGGTCCAAAAACCACTCAGAGTATGGATTTTGGGACCTAAAACCTTACTACTTGGGTACTCGGGCCCTCTGGGTTGGCTACATGGCGGGTGTGACGAAGGAGTCTCAAGATCCAAGGGTCTACTCCGGCCCCCCACAGCCTCCCCTTTAGCTGAACATCCCATGCAGGCTTTAAGGCCTGCTTCTTTGGGCATCAACCCCTTGTTTTTCGTGGGATTAGTGCTTACGATGTACGTTTGGCCGACTTCAGAAGACTCTTGACAATGAGGAGCTTGAAGTGGGCTTGTGGTGGCCTTGAGCATAATACCGCCAAAGCGTGGAGTATTGAGGCTTCGAGTGTATAAAAAAGCACTGCAACGGCAAGCTGTGACCCTGACTGCCTGTGATATACAACCTCGAAGGCAGTTCGAAAGCGTAGGATTCTGAGTGAAGCACGAGGCAGTTAAGCTGGTCGAACGGATCTGCCACCAAACGATCTGGCGCTCGGATGTCGGTAGCCACAACAATGCGGCCCCGCATGAAGCCCTGCATCTAGTTTTCGATCTGACATGGTCAGCCTGTTGCAGTACAAAACCTGCTTCTCGCCTCAACAGGTAGAACCTTCCACTTCGTAATATGCCTTGGTGGTTTAGCCGTAGCACGAGGCTTGGTTTGGTCCTGTCCGGCGTGGGAGCTGGGATGTTTCTAAGGACTCCTTGCTGGCCACCCGATCCTCGACATCAGTTCGGATGGAGCCATCACCGTGGCTCCCGCAAGCACACTGAGTGCCTTGGTGCACAAGCAGACAGACAGTTCCGACTTGGGTATTTACTGTCATAGGATGCTGGGAGACCGTTGAGACAGCAGCGTTTTCAGAATCTCATCGCCTTGGTGAACGAGCTTTCATGTGTCTTCGTGGTATGTCGTGTGTAGGCCAGGGGTTTGCGGCCGTCTGACGCAAGTTGGGCAAAAGGTCTCTGCCAATTCTTTTGCTGTTCCCTAAACCCTAAACCCCTAAACCCCTAAACCCTAAACCCTAAACCGTGCCAAGCCCTTAGAGAGTTGATTTCCGTTCAGTTCCGTGTATGACGAGGCAGTCGCTAGGGCCACGGAAGCGGAATCCTAAACCCTTAACCCTACCTATAGTCTCCATTCTAGTTCCTTTTTGGGGAAACCTTACAAGATCCTTATAGTTTATATTTGGCTAAACCCAAAAAAAAGGAACTACAATGGAGACCATAGGTAGACCCCAAACCCGGGTTCGGCTGAGTTTAGAGTCTCGGAGGCAGAGTTTAGGGGTTTCTGCAAAGGCGTGACAAAGCCTGCACCGTGCCTAATATAGGGGCTTAAAGACCAATGCCTTTTTTGGAGGGGGGGGGGGCCTGTTATGATTACAGTATAACGGCATAGTGGGCCCCACCAACACCATATTCTAATAATTAATTCAGGCCCCTATATTGCCATGTCATGGGAACGAATGCTCAGGTGAGGTCTTCGATGCACTTAGTGTGACGGGCTCACAGCGCAAGGCAGGGTCTGCTTTCCGATCCGGAGCGTGGCGACATCTTCAAGAGCGCCCGAAGGGTACAGGGTTTAGGGTTTGGGATTTGCCGTCCCCGAAACGCAGAGCCAAAACTTCTTCAAGACCCATGAACCGCTCTTTGACATGCGGTTTAACTTCTTCACTTGAGTCTCTTCCTTCCAATTCCCAGATTGTCGATCCCAAACCACACACACGCACGGAGAAGGGCAGGAAGAGACCCTAAACCCCTAAACCCCTAAGCCCCAAACCCTAAACAAACCCCTAAACAGTAAACCCCTAAACCCCTGAACCCCTGAACCCCTGAAGATGAGATCAGCCCCGGGTCCCAGGTTTTCGGGGCTCTTCTCCTCTTCGGCCTCGGGGTGCGACGGCTTTTTTTTTTTGGCCGGTTCAGTGTTTCAGAAGTGTGGGCTCCGATTTTCGGGTTTCTTGTTGTGGTTGTATTAGTCTAATATCCACAAAAATGGGTCTCGCGTTGTAAAAATGTACAACAAAATCTTACGATCGTAAGGCCCCTATGTATGCTTGAGCCTGCCAGCGCCATGTTGGCTCCAAAGACGTTGCCGCATCTTCCGGCCATTCCCGGTGCTTTGCGGCCGCCTGCGTGCGCGGTGGGCTTGCGCTTTTCCAGGCTCTTGGGGGACAGGGTTTGATGTAGAGGTCGGGGAATACTTAGTAACAATAGCATCCTTATCGCTCGAAGATAATTGTAGAATATGCCTCCGAACACTGTTCTGCTTGCCTGAATATCATGGTGTTGAGGTGCTCAGGGTTGCGGCCTTTGCAGTAGCTGTTGAGGCTTCGTGGTATCGGCTTTGGAGGCCTAGACGGTTGTTTGCTGGACCTGGATGTCTGGCCGCGTGATGGACGTTTTGGGTCAAGGGTCCCTGCAGCATTAGTTCTGAGTTGTCAGAGACTGAAGGCACATGCCTAAACCCTAAACCCCAAACCCTCTGCCAGCAGCGCTGAAACCCACAACTGGCGCAGGTCGCCGTCTTTGAGTCTTCGGCCGAGGCAGAGTGTCGGGGTGCTCAGAGTGTTCGTTAGGGCGCTCTTTGTGTGCCAGATTAGGGCCTAGGGTTTAGGGTTTAGTGTGCCAGACAAAGGTCTGAAGAATTCGTAACAGTATCCCCCACATAGTCCTTATGCGCTGATACTCTACCCCGTTAAGAGTCATTAGGGTCCTTGTATTTCGGGCCTCGTGGTGTACGGCTCCAGGCTCTAGGATTCACAGAGAGCTTGCTGCTTAAGGCTGAGACTCCATAGATCAGGGGTTAAGGGTCGAGGGTTTAGTAGGGTTTAGGGATCTGGCAGCTGAGAAGAGCAGGTGCTCAGTCCGGACGGTCGGTTGCCAGCCAGCACCGACAAGCACCGACGAAGAATCCTAAACGGTGGCCGCTAGTTTGCTGTCATGGTTTATGGCGAGTTCTACATTACAAGGTAGTCGTAAGTGATGATCGGTGTGCTTTCAAAGTCGACTGGGTCTTGAATGCTCTTGATACGAGGCCCAGAGCCCCAACCCTAAACCCTAAACCCTAAACCCTAAACCCTAAGCCTCCTAGAGGTGCAGACGAGAGCGACCAGCAGACGCACTGCGATGAAAGGCCGGAGCTCTGGGACCCCGCGGGCCTAGCCTTCAAGACTGAGCCCTCAACTGCAAACTCCAAGTCTGATAGGGTTTAGGGTTTAGGGTTTAGGGTTTAGGTAAAGCCCACCCCAAACCCTGAGCCTTCAGCCCCAATGCAAAGCCAAAAAATATGCAGATTGGGGTAGGGATCTCCTAGTATAGAGGCCTGAGTAATGATGAACAGTATTCCCAAGGGTTCCTATATAAATATGCCAGCATACTATGCCCCAAACCGTATTCTAATTAAATCATGAAGGCCCCTATGTTGCTCGGAGACAGCTTGAACATGCTAGCTGGTACTCTCTGTATGACGTGTTCCTCAGGTCCTGCGATGCGTCAAGAAAGCACATCCGGGAACCCTAAGCCCTAACCCTAACCCCTAACCCCTTAACCCTAAACCCTAAACCCTAAACCCCTAGCCCTAACCCAACCCTAAGCTTCTTACGCCCCAGAACCCTACAACAGCAAAGCCACTAAACCTCAAAAGCCCTGCCGTAAGACCTAAGCGCCAGAAGCCCTAAACCCTACAACCTAAAGGGCTTAAGCCAGAGAAGCCCTAAACCTTAAAACCCTAAACCCTACACCCCTAAACCCTAAACACTAAACCCTA
>CAJNDV010032001.1:204-12300 GCA_905221635.1 Symbiodinium sp. CCMP2456 | reverse complement strand
ATGCGGCTGCTGTGAAAAAGACTGGCGTGTGCCTCTGGAGAGGGAACGGGATGAGGAGTCTGCATGTTCCCTTCATGCTGATGACGAAGCTGTGACCGTAGCTTTTAAAGGTCCCACCTCTCCCACCCGGGAAGGAGGCCGTCGCTGCCACACTACTTTTGTTGCCTGCAGCTTGGCTTGTGCCAGCCTTTCGAAAGCTGCGTGGTGACGTTTCGGTGCAAGCGCCTCAACTCTTCAACCTGTTGGGCATGCGGCTGCTGTGAAAAAGACTGGCATGTGCCTCTGCAGAGGGAACGGGATGAGGAGTCTGCATGTTTTTGCTTCTTGTGATGCATCGTGTGTTCTTGTACATTCAAGGGGCGCAGGGGATGAAGGGTTCCGAGCCTCTGGCAGGTCCTCCTTCGCCCTGAAACTCAGATCCGGCACGAGACCGGAAAGTCTGGTTTAAGGCTCAAGGTTTAGGGTTATATAGGGGCCTTAATAATTAGAATAGGGTTTTGGGGGCATATTGTACTATAATTACAATAAGGAACCCCCAAATCCCTATTCTAATTATTAAGGGCCCTACATGAGGGTTTACAGCAGGGTTTATGGTTTAGGGCTTAGCAACCCTCAGCTCAGGCATTGATCAAGATCGTCGTGCTGCTTCTGCTGCACGTCGCTGGGCGCTATCTTGGAGCGAAAACCGCGCTTACAGCCAAACCTGAAAGTCTCAACCCCAAATGCTGACGCCTAAACCCAAATACCTAAGCCCTAAACCCTAAACCCTACCATAAACCCCAAGCTCTAAACCCTGAGCTGTACTTGAGCCCGACAACCTCGGCCCTGAACTTCGCTTTTGGCGGTTTGTGGCGTTCGGCTGGTGTGGCTTCAGGTGTTTAGGTTCGAGGGCTTTTGTGGTGTAGGAGTGTCGGCTTCGCAGAATTTAGGGTCTCATCCGGCCTAAACCCCGCAAGCCTAAACCCTGAACGACAAGACCATAAACCCATAGCCCCAAACCGTAAACCACGATCCCTGAACCCTAAACCCCAAACCAGGATCCCGAACCCCCGGTCCCCCAAGCCCTCAATCCCGAACGCAAGGCCGTAAATTAAAGATCCTAAACACAATTTCAAAAAAGCAGGACCCTAAACAGTCTCGAGGCCCTAATCGCTGCACTCTGCGCCCTTAACCCTCAATCCCTATCCAAAATATTCTGGAAGCATGCCAAACCTATATCGGAAGACATGCAAGAGGGCACCATGACCCGAACCTCCATAAAGTAAGTTGTAGAACAACGGGCTTCTAAATCAACAGGCGCCCCTGAACCCAAAACCCCAAACTCTAAGCCAGCCAGAACTCTGAACCCTAAACCCCAAGACCCTAACCCTTAACTCTGAACCTTAATCCCCAAACCCAGACCCTTAACTCTGAACCCTAAACCCCAAACCCTAAGCTCTAAACCCTTGCAGCAGCGCCCTTCTGAGGCCACCCTCGGCCTCATGGCTCCTCTGGTGACCAGCTGTCTGATCAGCACCGTGGCCTTCCCCTTCTGGTGGGACCGGAAGAAGTCCATGCTCTTCAAGTATGGGCTCTAGGCCTTATCTTCATCCAGGTTGTATTAAGTATGGGCTCTAGGCCTTATGTCGTAATTGAGGTGGTGTTAAATCTGGGCCCTAACCCGTAGTAAGGCTTTATGAAGCTCTGAGACAGGACTAAAAAGAGGTTTTAAAGGTCTGTTTATGAGGACTTAAAGGCTTTGGCACGTCAAGTTTGCTCCGATCTGTTCCTTGGAGCTGCAGTTCAATTGTGCGGAGCGGCTCCGATGAGCTCTACAGCTGTTGATTGGGTCGAGTGGTTGCTGCTTTTACTATCATCATAATCGTCATGCATGCTGGTGGTGGATGACTGCTTCAGCACTGCTACAAGTAAAGAGATGCCTGCCAGCCAGGCGGCACAATGTTTGAGACACATCCCCCTAAACCCTAAACCCTAAACCCTAAACCCCAAAGAACTTTTAAACCAAGTCGCGTTTTAATTGTCGGCACACGTTCCAGCAGCCGGCAGAGAGACAAAAGGTTGCTTCAGGACCTTAGGGTTCAGGGTTACTCTTCACACATATGCATACGTATGTGCATATAGATATAGATACACATGTAGGTATGTATGCATGCATGCATGCATGTATGCATGTATGTGTGTATGTATTCTTATGTCCCATCTCCGAAGGCCTGAGACCCGAGACCCTCAACTCTAATCGTTTGGGGTTTAGGGTTTAGGGTTTAGGGTTTAGGGTTTAGGGTTTGGGCTGAACCGGTTTCGGGTTGACGGTTGGGGGATCGGAGCTTCTTGGTCTCAGATCACTGTACGCCTCAACCTTAAGCCAGTTTAGGCTGCAGTCCTCTAAAACCAAGCACCATCAGCCCCAAACTTCGCGAAAAATGCTTACCCCAACACCTCAAACTCTAATCCATCAGTGCCCTACACCCTACACCCTAAACCCTAAACCCTAAACCCAATCTATGGGCTCACGAGGATGCCGAAATCCGTGAGCCCAGCAACTCCCTGAGCTCTTTTGACCCTTCCTGGGCTCTGAATTGGAGAACTTAGTTTGCACTTAAAATTAGCCCGGGATGTGTAAGCGATACTCAACAAAGCATACTACTTACTAGATATCCCTGTTATGGCAAGTATAAAGTTTGTACTTGCCATAGCAGGGACATGTAGAAAGTAAGGTGCTTTGTGCGTGTGGAGTTTGTAACCCTCTGCTGCGTCTAGAGCTTCTTCCCGCGTATGAAGGCCCCGAGCAGGCGTAAGTTTTGCAACTTCGTCTAGAACAATGGTTCAGGGTTTAGGCTTTAGGCTCTAGGGTCTAGGATTTAGTGTGTGGGTAAGTTTAGGTCGCGATTATCTGGCTTGGGGAATCTCCCAAACCGATCCCAGGTTCTTACTTAACCATATGCCACAAATCCCTTGGAGAAGCTCTTCGGAACGTAGATTCGCACCTGAAAACAAATTTTCAGAAGCCAGAAGCCGTTACCGTCGAAGTCGCATCGGGGCCCGACAGACCACAGAAACAGACCATTGCGATTAAGAAGGGTGCCGTTGAACTGCCCTTGTTAAGGTCTGCCCCCTAGCATGCGTCAGCCTGGAGTCTCGAGCCAGTAAGCCAAGCTTTTCCCTATTGTTGCTTCAGAGTTTCAGGACTTCGGGTTTGTCCGTTTGTGGTAGGTTCACGTCTAAGGCTTCACGGGAGGCTATCTAACAATTTGGGCCAAAACACGGACTAACACAGCGATCCCAGCTCCGTTGCAGAACCTCACATCCATGAGTGCCGTCTTTGGCATTTAGGGATGCCTGCCTGCAGTCTCAAGTATGTACAAGCCAGTGTTTTACGCTGTTAATTCGCGACTTCGAGTCTGGGGTGTGCTGGATTTGCGATGTGCATCGAGCGGGTGTCAGGTAAGCTCTCATGGCCGTGTCTCGACTGCCACCGGCAAAGTTTACTTTGGGCAGGCAAACGACTCAGGATACCTCAAGGTGAGTGTTGATGGCCAGCACTACTATGTGCATCGTCTAGTGGCCACAGCATTTCTGGGTCCGCCACCGGATCCGACGTGTTGGCAGGTGAACCACATAGACGGCAATCCGGCAAACAACCTTCTGACAAATCTGCAATATGTAACTCCAGCCGAGAATCAGAGGCATGCGTGGGCAAACAACCCGAATCGACAGCCGGGCAAAGCCGTCCTGTGGCGTCCTTTTGGCATGCAGGCTTGGACATTCTCTGCCTCGCAAAGTGAAGCTGCAAGGTTGCTTGGGCTCTCAGTGAACGCCGTGTCAAAGTGTTGTCGTGGCTTCGCCCGGAAGTCGTGTGGACATGGGATTTGGTACGAGTTCCAATCAGCCGCTCTGGCTGAAGACAGCTTCCTGCCGGGTGAAATCTGGCAGCCTGCCCGTTACCCAGGATTGTCGGGCGTTGTTCCAAACTTGATGGTAAGCAGCCATGGCAGGGTTTCGAAGGTCGGATCTCTTTCCGACACTGTCAGTCGCGGGTGCCGCATGAAGAGTGGTTATTTTATTGTCTGCAGGGCTCAGAAGAATTGGCTTGTACACCGTGCAGTGGCCGCGACCTTTCTTGGTCAGCCAGACATTCCAGACATGCAGGTCAACCACAAAGACTTTGATCGAGGGAACAACCGCGTGCAAAACTTGGAATTTGTCTCAAGTTCAGAGAACATCGCACATTCGTGGCAAAGGCGGTCTGGAAATGCACGCAGCCAAGCTGGCAAGGCCGTTCAAGCCTGCTCGATTGCCTGCGACTCGTCTACGGGCCCTTGGCTGGAATTTGATTCAATCGCTGCTGCAGAGCGACATACAGGTATCTACTGGGCCAAAATCGATCGCATCTGCAGGGGACTTGTCCCTGGTGCCGGCTGGGACTTCAAGTTTGTTGAAGACCTGCAGATTCCCGGTGAGGAGTGGCGGCCTGTGGTACTCGAAGGGGCGCGGCGACCTGCCGTCAAAAAATCTTGTTTGCTATGTATCGGGATGCTCCTAATGCACAGCTAGCAACATGTGCTGGATTTGTTGTGTAATGCACCAAGAGCTTTTTGCCAATGCCCCAGCCCCTCGCAATTTTGCATGGGGCTGAGACCATGGAACCTGAATCCATAGGTCTTAAGGTTCTCTGGCTGGAAACATCCTTCTCTAGGGGTCCTTATACACCAAATGAGATGACTTGAAGGATCTTGGCGAGTTAGACGAGCACTACAAGTGCATGAAACGAGGTTACATGGTGACCTTCACTAAGAAATCGTACTGACCAAGTCTGCGAAACCCTGAGGAGTTTAGAGCTCATCGCACTTGCAAGTCGGACTTCAGGTTAGGGTTTTGGGGGTTCCTTATTTTGAATATACCCCCAAGCCCTATTCTAATTGTTAAGGCCCCTGTATTAGAGTAGCTCATGTGTCGGTGAGACTCACCCACGAAAATCCTCAATTTCAGGATCCGTAAGGCCTAAAACCCCGAGCCCTGAACCGAGGAACCTAAATCCATGAGCCCCAAACCCTAAACCCGAAACCTGCAGGAAGAGAAAGGCATCCCTGAGACCTACCGTGGCTTCGTCGGCCTCCACCTCAGCCTGCCGAGCTCGAGGGTGTTCCAATGCGATTTGGGGTGCTCTTTCTACAGGGCCCTATGGGAGAAACCAGAGGGGCACATTACTTTTTGTGCCATGAACCGAGCAGCCAGCTGGGTCTTAGGCTGGGGATAATGGGAATGAGGCAGGGAGTGAAATCCAGCACCTGCAAATTTATCGAAACACAGGTCTTGCTTCAGGTGCGCTGTTTCGGGGTTGCCCGTCCTGGGGGGGTAGGGGTAGATGTTGAGCTCGAAAACATCAACCAAAATCCCTGAGCCCTAGCTCCTCGAGCTTCCCAAAGCCCTAAAAGTTCAGACCAACATTCCGAGATTCAGCAGATGTAATACCTGGTGTGCCCTTTTGCGTTCCGAATTTTTCGAAGAGCCGCACATCACGCCTGTCACCGAGCTCCAGTGCACCTGCGGGCTCCTGGGTTTCAAAGGATGGAAACCCAATGTAGGAGCCCTTGCAGCCACCTATGCGGGGTATAGATCCTCAAACCCTGAAGCCCCAAAACCCCTAGCCCCGAACCCTGAGTCGCTAAGCAAGAAGGTGGGGTAAAGATGCTATTCACAAGTCTTTGCAAGGGTGTTGGTGGTTGGGTTGTATGCTTTCTGCATCGGGCGCTGTGGGCATCGTCGGATTTTTGTATGGGAGCCTGCATACTTGCACAACCATGGTTCATGCAACATCCCGGGAAGCGTACAAATGCTAGCTCATGTATGCCCCTGCTTTGGGGTGTGACGAGCTTTGAGGGTGAAGCTCGATGCCACCAGAGCCAACAGGTCTTGCAGACAACCTGGAGCGGCAGAAGTGCCTGTGTCTGCATTTAAACAGTGCCGCAAGGAGATTCCAGAATTACTGAGGGCGGTTGGCTTTTGGTTTTGGGGGTGTTTAGGATGCAGGTGCGCGGTCTTGGGAGGGTTTCCGTTTGGATTTTCGGGTGTAGATCTGTCACCTTCACCCTAAAACTCGACCGAATCCCGTTAAAACTATCCGTCTCTTAAGCCGGAAGAAGCCCCAACCAAAATGCTACAAACCCTACAAACCCGCTGTCAATTTAATTGACAAGCCGCTTGAACACCTCACCAAAGTCTTCCGGAGCGCTTGCCAGGCGCTGGACGGAAGCCAGCCAGGCGTGGACGCAGGTGGCCGCCGACTGTCTGGGGGAGAACCTAGGGCCTTTTTTCTTTTTTAAGGGTTTAGGGTTTAGGTCTCCCTTCTCTGTTTCTCTCCTCCTCCGCTTCTGTGTTTCTCTGTCTTTCTGTCTTGGTCTCTGTGTCGGATTCACAGACTTCTGTGAGAACCAGGAGCTGTAGTAGCTTTGCAATCGGTCCCGTGCTACATGGATGCCATCATTGAGTTCGCATCCTGCGCCCACCATCCCTGATGATGCTGCTGTTACTGGCCTAGCCAGGAGTTTGACCGATAGTGAGCTACTTCAACCCTAAAAGATCTTGGGGTCTGTTCGGAATGTAGCGCATGGAAGTTGGCAGAGCTTGGCTTTCGGATTTCTCCATAAACCGCTAGCTCCTCCCCTCCCCGTCCTTGACCCCTAAATCCCGAGACGCTACACCGAATCCATAAACCAAAACCTTCATGGAACCCGGAAAGGGGACCCTCAAAGGAACCCTAAGCCCCTACGCCTTCAACCTTCGAAACGCACCATTGGTCAGGTCCTAGAGCTTGCGACGCCAATGCCAGGGGCTGGGGAAGCCGGGGTTAGGGCCTGTGGGGTTGAGGGCTTACGGGTTGGGCGCGAGGGGCCACCTAGTTAGAGCGTCAGGGCCAGCAGGTGATAAAAGAGGTTGTAGTCATAACAGACCCGAAGTAAGGTGTTTATCGCTTTAGCTGAAGCCTGCTGGCGAAGCTTTTGGATCCAACAAGTGTAGTGCATGGAGGGTTTTCAGACTTTTGCTCTTACGAGGCCGGAGTTTGCCCACAGTTTCGGCACAGGCAGAGGATGTGACGACAATGTTTTTCGTCGCTCGTCCCTGGCTGCACACTAGCTATGCCCGCCTGCGAGCTCGAGGCGTCGCCAATGCATGGCAGGTCAGCTCCTATGGTCGGGTAAAATCGTCGCGGGACTTGGTGAGCTACGGGACTTTATCGGGAAGCTATCGCCAGGTTAGAATCTCCAAGGAAAATTTCTGTGTACACCGACTCGTAGCAGCTGCATTTATCGGCGTGCCACCGGCAGAAGGCATTTGGCATGTGAACCATATCGACGGTAACAAGTGCAACAACCATGCAAGCAATTTGATGTATGTGACACCATCAGAAAACATCCGGCACTCATTGGCGATTAGCCCCCGCTCTGGAGGCAAACCCGGCAAGGCTGTGCTCTGGCGAGAGCATGGGGAAGAGAAGTGGAGTATGTGTTCATCCAGGGCCGATGCAGCCAGACTGCTTGGAGTGCAGAGCAGAGAAATTGCAAGATGCTGCATTGGTCTTTCCGGTGGGTCGCGTGATGCGCACGGAACCATGTATGAGTTCAAAGATGCAGCCATGACAATGCCATCATGTCTTGCCGATGAGGTCTGGCAGCCTGCAGCTTACCCCGGTGAAGCATGGTGCACCGAAGACCTGATGGTGAGCACTTTCGGGCGAGTCTTTTCCAAGAGTGCTTCTCACAGTTATCTGTCCTATGGCACATGCTTGGCAGGTGGTTATTACTCTGTGCGGCGGCAGGGTCGGGGACTGCTTGTGCATCGGTTAGTAGCTGCAACTTTTCTCGGCCAGCCCGACTCACCAAACTTGCAGGTCAACCACAAGGACAAAAACCGTGGAAACAATCGCCTGGAGAATCTTGAATATGTTACACCTTCTGAGAACCAGCTGCACGCTCTGGGCACGGTGCGGAGAGTGCGCAGATGCAGGCCCATTCTAGCACGCGGCATGGGGTGTGAAGCATGGACCGAGTTCGCAAGCATCGCAGCTGCTTCGGAGCACACCGGCCTATCACGTAGAGTTGTTTCAGCAGCATGCCATCGACTCAGATCCGGGAAGGGCAGCTGGGAGTTCAAGTTTGCACCCCAGGCATTGGATGGGGAGGTGTGGCGGGTAGTGGTGTTGGAGGGAGCTCGCGCGCAAAGACGGCGTTGTCAGTAAACGCAATTCAGGCAGCAAACCTGCAACTTCCGAGCTGGCCCCTAGAGTTAGAGGTGAGTAAACGGTCATGAAAAACAAGAAGCCCTGCCCCGAACCCTAAACCCCAAACCGTACAGTAAACCCCTGATCCATGGTTACGCCAAGTCAGTGCCCTCACCTTCCCTTGAGCCTCTCCCTCACGGCCTTGAGTTTTGGCCGCTGAGGGAGCCTGGAAGCCCCACAACCTTCCATTAATGATGTCTTCTGCAGCAGCCCTCTGAAATGCGGCCCTCGCCAACGAAGTCGGGCTGGTTGTTGGAGCCGCCTTCTTCAACGAAGCTTCGTGGTACAAACCCCCTGACACCCCGTGAACGCCTTGTCCCCCGTGAAAACCAAGCCACCTGAATTGCTGAAGTCTTGCAGAATTCAGACACCAAGGATACCGCCACAAACAACAGACGTAAACAGAAAAATCCGAGCCCAATGCCCAAAAAATCTCGACCCCAACCCGAACGCAAACAACATGCAAGCCAAAAAACCAAAACGACGCCCTGAATTCTAAGCCCAAAGTCCCACCCACTTCCGTGAACACCTCCTTCTCGGCCGAGGTTCGGCGCAGGCCCAGTTCTTAGAGTCGACAACAGCATGGCTGAAGGTTCATAGGTCATATAGTATGTTTGGGGTTTCAGTACAGACCCGATGTTAAACTCACTTTCTTTGTATGTATCGTTCTCGTAATTTTCAATTCTTCCACTACTCGTGAGTATCGTTGCTGCTATTGTCTGGAGTGCCAGCATTGTTATTTGTACCAGCCTGATTCTTGCTCTTCTATCGTAGCAGCATTGTTACCGCTGTTATCATTGACAGTTTGATTGTTACTGTCTTGATACTGGCAAGTTGTCAGGGGCCGCTGGGAATCCTAAAGCCTTGTAGCTCACAATCCAAGATGCCTTGCACCCCAAGCCTTTCGGCCGTAAGCCCGAGGCCCGTTTGAGCCCGGAAGTCCCAAAGGCCCCACCGTCATGCCCCCCAATCTGCTCAGAAGCTGCAAAACAGCCTGAAGCAGGAATACCGCAAGCCCCAAAACCTTAACACACCCCTCCCAAAAAGGCAGGGCCAGAAGCCCCAAAGCTCCAAAAGTTGGAAAAGCTCCAATATTTCCAAGCCTCCAAAATCCCCAGCAACTAAAGCCCAAGACCCCATACGCTGAAAAACCCTCAAGTTTCCCAAGGCCACGAGAGAACGGTCGAGCATCAGCTTCGACTAAAGCGTGTGGGGGCCCTCCGTTCCACAGGGCTCGGGAGAAACCTCCTTCAGCGTCCTAGGGTTGCTGTAAGGGTTCCGTTTAAGGGGTTCCTTTGCTTGAATGAGGGCTACCGCAAGGGTTCTATATGGGTCACAAGAAGGGCTGCTGTAAGGATTCAGCGAGGCATGGGAGCGAGGGTTCCGATACAGCTCGGGTAGAAAGAGTCCACATGTATTTAGGTACTTGGACCCTCCTTGAGAAGCATTGTAAAACCCCCTATAAACCCCACAAGGGATAAACGACTGCACCAAACCCTCAACCCTAAATCTAATCCCTACGAAGCCCGGAACAAAGCCTGAGCCTGAACCCCGAAGTCTTCAAAACACCCCAAAACCCAAATCGCCCTAAACCCTCAACCTAAAACCCAACACGCCCTAGCCCCTCGAGCCCAAAACGCCTTAAACCCTAAACCCTAACCCCGTAACCCATAAGCTGCCCTAAGCCCCTCAAAATCTCTGAAAGAAAGCCGAGGCTGAGCGGCTCGCGCGGTGGCAGCGGGTGCGCCCGGCATGGGCTCGGGCTGTTGGACGTTTATTGAGGCTCTTATCGCTTTAGGGTTTAGGGTTTAAGGTTATCGAAGCTCTTATTGCCATTGTAGATTTTCACGAGTTTTAGTTTAGATTTTTCAAGTATAGGGTCTAGGAATTGGGATATACATGTAGGGTTTAGAGATTCTTGACTCCGGGGCTTCGGTTACGGGACGGTGGGTTCTGGGTTTGCTGAGTTAAGGGGCGCTAGCTGCTTTCGGACAGCGGAGTTGCGAGACAACTCCGGAAAACCCCAAACCTAAGACCCGCGCTTCCGAGCCCCCACCCACGCCAGAACATGCGCATGGGCATCTGGGCGGTGACTCTCATCGTGCCCGTGGGCTTTGGCTGGTCCTGGTACCGAAACGCCGAGTGGGGCTTCCCAGCCCAGGGCTTGTTTCGGGATTTGGGGGTTGGTTTACTGGCTGTATGGGTATAGGGTATAGGGTTTACAGTAGGGTTTAGGTTGCAGGTCTGGGGTTCAGGGTATAGTGATATGTTGTTTTAAGGTTTTTATGACACTTTCTGTGGAGGTTCATGGGTAGTTATAGGTGAGAAGCACCTTAATGCGCTCCTTCCCTAAGAAGGGCGACTGTGAGCTACAATCGACATTGCGGAAACCAGGGTCTTATTTAGGAGGGGTTCAAATGGTTCAGGTGCCATATGCTACGGAATATATAGTTCATGCATATAGAGCCCATTATACCATATATAGTATGCCCTTTTGGGTTCAGATGTTAGGGGGTTTGGGGCGTAGTCTTGGTGGTGAGGGTGCCAGATTTAGGGTTACGGGCGTAGGGTTTAGGGTTTCGGGATTAGGGTCTTGGGGGGGTTTCGATTCAAGGCTTCAACCGTCTGTGTTCAGGGAGCATGACGAATTTACAGGAGGCTTCACGGCGATTCGGGTCGCAGTGGCTGATTCCAGAGTTTGGGGTCTCACGATTGGAAGGCCTTAGGACATACGTTGCCCAAGGTATCATATAGAAGTCGGAATGATTAGACCCATCATCCCCTTGCAGCCCCTACATACCTATATCGTACCAGAGCCGTATTCATCCGTATTCCAAATATTGCCTCTAGTCCTAGTCCCTGTTCCCCATCTATAAAGCTCCACAAAATCCTACGAAAACCATTGGGGAATCTCACGAAAACCTGCAACTAGAACAAATAAACCCCTCAGACTTCTGTGTTCACACAGCCCTAAGCCGTATGTCACGACAGTGGTGCGAGAGGCCAGAACCGATAATAACACAATGCACTGACCTTAAGAACTCTACTCTAAAGCCCTAAACCCTAAACCCTACACCCTAAACCCTAAACCCTACACCCTAAACCCTAAGCCCTAAGCCCTAAACCCTAAGCCCTAAGCCCTAAAGCCCTAAAGCTTCGGCTAGCACTTCCGCTCTGGCTTGGACCGAGCGCACGCCAACAGCCCCGCAGGCAGACTGCCTTTGGTCAAGCGTGGGGTGGGGCGCCCAGACAGCGGAAGGGACTGTTTGGGCAGGTTTGGGCGCCCTCCTACTTGGAGGTTCATGGGTGGTTATAAGTGGAGTTAGAAGTCCCCGAATATAGGTTATAATTATAGTTACCTTACTTATAACCCTACTTATGACTACCCATGAACCTCCAAGTAGTGTCTAGGATCTAGCGCCTTAGAAGTGTCTAGGGGAGGACAGAGTGCCCGGGATATTCCAAGCATCGCTGCCTCGGTCCTCGGTGTCGCCACCGTGATCACCATCGTCATCGCCGTCACTGTCGTCGTTGTCGGCCGTTGCAGCCGTAGTGGTTATCGTAGCCACAGTCTTGGTTGCCGTCGTCGTCGTCGTCTTATAACGGTTGCCATCATTATTATTGCCATTCGTGGCAGGTAGTGGTAGTTGTAGTGGTAGTGGTAGTGGTAGTGGTAGTAGTCGTCGTCGTCGTAGTCGTCGTAGTAGTCTGTTTGATAGCGATACTGATATCACGACAACCGAAGACACCTCTTAGCATCTACGGGATACAACAAGGATGCAGCTACGACGATGTCGACGACAACGACGACCACGACGACG